>JABCKM010029805.1:0-18328 GCA_018221805.1 Rugosomyces carneus | reverse complement strand
CTGTAGTCGTGAAGTAATTTTGTCCATTTCTCCTCAAGGGCAGCTCCTCTTTTACCGAATTTGGCGTAGTAGTCATAGACCTTCTGGGGTACGTTGAAAGTACGATCAGTTTCAAAATTATAAGTTCCTTTTAACGCAGCAACATCATCGCTTTTGAGAGCTATGAGACAATCAGGGATGCTCAGGCAGCAAAATGAAAAAAGACGGACGAGCTCCATGAACACCATGAGTGCCCTGTTGCTTTGAGCCATAGCCGATGGTCGTCCTCAGGCAAACGATGGTGGGCTTTTTGGTCTCCTCACGAGCATCAAAGATGGCTTTGGAAATAGCAGCAAGATCACTAAAGCTTGGCCTTAGTTGAGAGACAAATTATTGTCGAAGCCGCTTACCGATCGCCGTCGTCAACGACAAGGACATGCCAATCATAAGAATGGAAACGTTCTCGGACATTTTCAGTAAAAGCAACGTTAGTGTCGCCATCAATCGAGATGTCTTGATGCCATTAGCGTTTAGAACAGAGCAGCAGGCGATAAAAGCTTACGATTGTCGTCATAAATCTACAATACGATGGTTTTAAGAAACGACGCTTTGCCAACAACGATAGACTGCACATACGACAATGAGATTTCCGAGCTGGAGATGTCCGGCGAGACTAGCGGCTTCGCTAGATATGCCTTCCATGAGGCAGCCATCACCGCAAAACACTGCATACCGGTGAGAATTAGAATAGTTGAAAAAAAATTGTTTAGCTTACCATATGTATAGTTGTTGATCAAGTTGAAGTTGTCGCGATTGTACACTGAAGCCAGGTGCGCCTGTGCCATTGCAAGACCCACACCATTGGCAAACCCTTGACCGAGCGGACCAGTAGTCACCTCGATGCCTGTGATAGTTTAATACAAGCAGCGACGTGGATGGTAGTTACTTGCCGTCAGTGTGTCCAACCTCAGGGTGGCCAGGGGTGCGAGAACCCACTTGCCTGAATGACTTCAAGTCGTCCATAGAGAGGTCGTAACCAAGGAGGTGAAGAAGAGTGTATTGAAGAGCACAACTTTACGAAGGAAATGTGAGTGATGCATTTAGAGAGACTTGAGGGAAACAGGCTGACGCATGACTTTGAAAGGGGTCAGAAATACGGTTGCTAGTAAATTATTGATAGATGCTTACCCATTGGAAAGAACAAATCTATCGCGATTGAACCATTTCGAATTTTTGGGATTCGCGTTCAGGTAACTATTGCAGAACGGATGAGTAACAAAGTTTACTATATAAAGCGAGAAGCGCTTACCGGGAGAACAGGATATGCGCGACGGGAGCCATACCCATAGGCGCGCCTGAGAATAATCAAATTCAAGAGTTAGTCAGGGACTGACACGTCACACTGACCTGGGTGCCCAGAATTGGCCTTGGACACTGTGTCAACCGAGAGGATGCGAATGGTAGCGATGGCAAGGTCGTCGTCTTCGTGTTTCTCGAAAACATGTTTGGAGGTAGATTTGTTGACCTCTTTTTCTGGTGTCCCATTGGTCCCCGGGCTTGGTTTAGTGTTTTGGGGTGGCTTGACATCCTCTGTCTTGTTAAAGCCGCAGATTTTCTGAACAATTTTGCTAAAGCCCATCGTGGTAGCAGAGTACTAGTATGGAGGTGGGAATGCAATGTTCAACTTCACAGACTCAACTTTTATATCTTCGGAAGAGTCCGGAGGCCGCAAAGTCCGGTCTAAGTAAATCTTAACCCGAGTGTATTAAATAAATATACCTGTGGTTACTCATATCCTAACAGCTTTATGCACCCACAACTTTCAGACAAAAGAATTCGTGCGTCTGTATTCTCCAACCACTTATCTTTCTAACGAATACGTTAGTATGCAAGGATTTTATTGAAGCTCTCGAAAACTGTCATTCTAGCAAGTGGGCAAGGCTCACAGGAGGCTGCAACAAACAAAAAGACGAATTGAACAAGTGCCTGAGGACCGAGGTGCGTTTTCTTTCCCCGTCGAAGATAGGATTCAAATACCCCCGTATTAGCGCGTCGCTCGTGCCTCCCGCAACAGGGAATCTGCCAAAGAACGTCGAAAGAAATTAGAGAAAGCCTGGAAGGAATTCAACGACCCATAGGCAACGGCACTCTTCCAAAATATTCACAACCTACTATCGTCCTAGCATTCACGGAAACTAACCTGATTTCGAAATTATGCAACGACTTTTCAGTCCTCGCCTCCCGCGGTCTACCTGATAGCCACTTAAGCCTCCGGTTATTACCCTGCTGTTCTTAATCACGTCATGTCAGTACGTTACAGGTTACATGTAGCTCCAAGTCAATAGTAGCCTTGTCTCATCAGCCGATCTGAACAGTCACTTCGCTCACGCCTTTCTCGACGTTCACTCGGATATCGGGGCTCGTCTCGAGGACACCGCCAATCACACTCTTTACCATGATCCCCTCGCCAAATACGCTCACCGTGGAGATCTCACAGGGACCGCCCGAAGCAATAACTTTGATCTCTCGTGACGTGCGCTCCGCTGAAATTTTGCATACGACATCCGATCCTTTTCCTCGGGGTATGTCTGTCGTGATTGTTCGGCCCTCGTCAAGCTCGTAAACTTGAACTGCAATTTTTTGGCCGTAATCATAATCGGGTCGGCCTGTACGGGGGGGACCGAGGCATAGAATCGTTCCAGGACGAACCCAAACAGGGATCTCGTCGATGGGGACCATTTCTTTTACCCATGTCGGACCATGTATCTTGCGTTCGGGGTGGAAGAACGACGTCCAACGTCCTGCGGGTACATAGTATTCAGATTCCTCGTTCAATGGGACGAGTACTGGCGCGACGAGAAGGCTCGGACCTCGAAAGACTTCAGTTTTGGAAAGCATTGTCGACCAGTCGACTGACCAAGCATAAACTGCCTATCGAGATAATGTGTGGTTCTATCTTCCAAGAATTCCAAAAACATAGCACGTTGAAGAGGATGACCCCTTGAATTTGCTTGGATAGACTTATTTATGCCGTCAGCAAAGCACAAGAAATCTTATGCGCGACCTTACCAAATTGTATATATAGGGCATCAGGCGATGCTTCGCCTCAACAAATCTCGACATACTTTTTGCCGCTTCTTCTCCATAGTTCCAGGGTACACGGTATGATGACGATCCATGTAATCGAGAGTGGGATGAAAATAACCCAAACGCAACCCATCGTTGATAGATTTCCGGTGGCGGGTGCCCCTACGTATTCGATTGAAACTATCTCTGCAGGAATTTTAACATAGATGACATACCTCAAAACCACCAATATCGTGCGAAGCATACGCAAAACCGGACAGCGTGAGGGAAATGCACCCTCGCATAGCCTCTGCTATTGCCTCCCACGTAGATTCACAATCGCCGCCCCAGTGGACCGGAAACCTAAGGTTTGTCAGTTAGTCATGTCAATATCCATTTGTATTGGCCGAATGATCATCCAGTTACCTTTGACCTCCTGCTGCGGAAGAACGCGCAAATACCACGGCTTCGTTTTCCCCAAATCGATCACGGAGCAAGTTGAACACCAATTCATTATAGACGACAGAATAAGTATTGTGCATACGCATAGGGTCGGAGCCATCATGGAAGACGATTGAGTCATGTGGAATGCGTTCCCCAAAGTCAGTCTGCGACACGAGAAATTAATGGGATTAGGTGCATGAGCATTTTTGCCTCACCTTGAACGTGTCAACGCCCAAGTCAAGGAGCGATTTTAACTTGTCAGTGTACCATTTACACGCGTCAGGGTTGGTAATGTCAAGTATAGCAAGTCCTATTATCCGGACCCGAAGTCAGTTTTACTACGTGCAGCGCTGAGCAAACGCCTACCTGGCTGCCAGAGATCCCATCTGCTAGGAGTTAGACTGGTACATTTTAAACTCAAAACTCACTGCCAAGGTGACCCATCCTTTCTCTTGATGAAAAACTTGCCTTCAACACCTTCTTTGAATATAGGTGAGAGCTGAGATATATACGGATTAACTGTTGTCAGACGCGTTAGCTTGAAAAAAAACATTGGTAAACTATCCAAGTACTCCAAACGCAGATTTTAACTCCGTATTTCGCTTTCAAATCTGATAAATACCCCTTGGGATCAGGGAAATTGTCAGGGTCGAATGTGAAAGAACACCTTTCCACATGTAATCTGTAAGAGTTACTTCAAACCTCCAAAGGCGTCTCGCCGTAGATGATGAAGTATTCGAGACTGGTTCCTGCTACGGAAACCCCGACCCTGCTGACCTTTTCGGAACCCACTTCCACTTCGACCTCACCTGGATGGTTGATGAACACACCATAATTACGGTTGGTGAGGTAGAATGGGACACATTTATAGGCTTGGTCGCTGGACGTCCCACCATCTTGGTTCCAGATTTTTATGGCTTGCCCTGAAAGATAAATTGTTTGCGTCACCTAGGCCTTTGGATACGAGTCTACCACGGAGCCTCGCTTACCGTTCTTGACAAATGCACCAAATTGTTCACCGAAGCCATACACGAGCTCTCCAGGTGATAAGTTGAGCTCTGAGTTAATATATCGAACGACTGGAGATAGAGGTGTTGGGCTAGGGTTGGATGAGGGATCCAACGCAAGACAAGAACTATTAGAAGCGGAACTCAATGTCCAACGTGAGGGTACATCGAACAACGCTTGATGTTTTTCGCCGGCGAACGTCAAGACTTGCTTTGGAGACCTAAAAGTGATGGTATATGGGTTTTCTGTGATTTCAGCTCTGAGTCCACCGGAAGTCAGATAGAGATGGGAAGAATTGCGACCGATCGAGGTTTGTGGTATAGGTTTGGCATCTGGAAAGAGGGGAATATTTGGAAATGGTGCCGGTGCATATGCGAAGTGGTCAATCTTCACTCCAACGACACCTTGCGTTGGTGAATGTACTCGAATGCTTAGTACGGGACCTTGGTTGAAGGTTGTGATAACTATAATGCAGCCAGTACTGTAGCTTACCGCCAAGAGTATCGCCGCGGTGCCTGATCGGACGTGTGGCAACTTGGAGATTGTAACTGTTTTCTTCAGTTGTGGCTTGAACGACCTGAAGCCCATAAAAAGGTTTCACGCCGTTCTTCAGCAGCCAAAAACCGTCGTTGAACTTCATGAAGTTTCTTCTGCGCAGGCCTAGCGGGGAAGCCTTATAACCTGAACGGCGGGCCGGCAGGACCGGAGGTATTGCCGTCAATCCGTACGATCCGGTAGCCTATTAGCCAGTACACAGTATCATGTCGCCAAACCTATGGCAAGAGACTCCATTGGTGTATTCAAGCAGTATATCGGACATCCTTGGGGTATCTGCCTATCTCAAGCTCGAGGTACTTCACATGCCTACAGTAGTTTAAACTTTTACTCATATTTCAGAAAGAACCTCCAACCGTCTCAATCTTTCAAGTATCGTGGAATATCTCTCTTTGCACAGCGGGCAAAGGAACAGAAAGGAAACGACACTCATCTAGTAGCGGCGTCTGGCGGCAATGCAGGCCTTGCTACCGCTTGCGCTGCAAAAGCCCTCAACGTTAAATGCAGCGTTTATATTCCTGAAGGCGTCACGCAGAACACTCTGGATGTCTTGCAACGACAAGATGCCAAGGTTGTTGTGATTGGTCGCCATTATGCAGAGGCGTTAGAAGCTGCCAAAATGGCTGTACAACGTGACGAGACTGCGTCAGTAGATGCTTTTTGTTCTCTGTGCCTACTAATGTAGTATGCATTGCTCAAAACAGAGTACTCGTTCCAGCTTACGAACACGAGACAATCTGGGAAGGGCATGGCTCGATGGTTCAGGAGATAGCCACCCAACTCGCAGTCAAACCAGATTATTTTTTCTGTAGTGTCGGGGGAGGAGGCTTGCTAGGAGGCCTGATTGATGGTTGCGCGAAATTACGATGGGATGATGGTGAGTCTGTCGTCGAGTGGCTTGTATACGATCTTGTCAAACTCCAGAAAGTGCCTATTATTGCGCTCGAAACCATTGGATCTGATTGCTTCTTCCACTCGATGTCCTGCAGCCGCAGTGCTTCGAGCAACGGTGAAAAATCCTTACCAGCAGACGTTCATGCACTCTATGACGAGGAAAATGGCGTAACTCTAGCACATTTCGACAGATTCACATCAAGAGCTTCTGGATCACTTGGAGCTTCGCAGCCAGCCCCGAGAGTGGTTAGGAGAGCATTAGAAAGAAAAGGAGGAGTGAAATGTGTTAGTGTCCCGGACGAACTCAGTATGCGGGCTCTGGGGTTATTCGTGGGTTGGTTGGAAATCTCTTCCTGTATAGGCAAGACATTGATAGTATCGAACCAGATGACCATAAATTACTCGTTGAGCTTGCATGCTCCACTGCTCTGACACCTGCCTATACACCGGCCATTTTCGACAAAGTAGTGTATCGTGGCTCATCCAAGAAAAAATTAGTGGTCGTCTTCATAGTTTGCGGTGGTTTCAAGATCTCCTTAGCGGAGGCCGAGGAATACAAACAGTTGGTTAACATGGATGTTACCAAAGGAGGTAAATGGAGTGTCATGCTCGACGAGGGAGAGGTGATTCAGGTGGAAAAAAGGATCGTGTCGTAGGCGGTGTAAAGGGCTGCTGTAAATTTAGAGTTACATGTATATAGAACAGCGAAAAGAGACGCGTACCCACACTAACACTATATTTACTTCGTTTCCTCATTATCGTGTGCCGTCCTTTTGGCTAGTCGTTCGGCTCGAATCCTGTTCAGCTCGTCTCGAATGGCATGTTGTTCCTTGGGAATATTCTATGCTTACAAGTTGAATGTCACTATAGGAGTAAAGGAAATGTTACATACCTGAACCACTCGGTCGGACGGGAAGAGCTTATCTCGGTACTGTAAAAATGTTGTTTGTCAAACACGGCAAGCCGTCAGAGGCAAAAAGCCGCCTACAGGAATGACATGATATCTGTACCAGTCTGGATCTCCAAAATGGACGAGTGCAGCAATAGGAACGAACAGATATAATGAGAATTTGAAAACCTCAAGGTTGACACCTCCCATTACAGATAGGAAAGAATCGGGGGTATGAATATTCCCACGGTGGCAAGTCCGACTCAGCCAACAGTTTGGCCCCGAATTGCGCTTTCTTCAAAACATATTTAAATGGCGTCTAGAATCGCATTCAGCTCACTGAGAGCAGCGGGTAAGCTCAACAGTCTTTTACAATATTTGACATTTGTGAGCCTTTTTGTTCCCGACAGCGCGACCACGAGTTGTTGCCTCACTTCCGCAATATGCTACGTGAGTATTGTTCTTGCAAAGAGAGGCCCTTTCACAGACTATTCTTTCTTCCAGCCGGGCTCTAGCCACGTCATCCAATACGCCGCCTGAACAGCGCGCTTCCGAGATCATTGACAAGCTCCCCTCGTCACCTGGGATCCTTACAAAAACTGGGTCTGCGATCCTTGGTACAGGTCTCGTCGCGACTGCAATCTCTCAAGAGCTTTACGTCGTCAACGAGGAATCTATTGTTCTTATTGCTTCCATCATCTTTTTTACATATCTTGGGAAGGTACAGTCTTTCTCTCTTTCATTCAACCGAGAGGAAAAACTGGGACTTTTTGCATGTAGATCATACGCGAGCCGTATAAGAACTGGGCAGAGGGACACATTACACGCATCAAAAAGGTGCTCGATGGTGCCCGTGCAGAACACACCGATGCCGTGAAAGAGCGCATAACCTCGGTCGCCCAGATGAAGGACGTCGTTTCGCTCACCCAAGGTCTCTTTGCCCTCTCCAAGGTTTGCTAACCTGTTCTCTCTTTACTTACGGGGTTGAAAACTCGATATCCATAGGAAACTGCGCAGCTTGAGTCTGAGACTTTTGTTCAACAGCAAAAGGTTGCCGTCGCAGCTGAAGTCAAGAATGTCCTTGACAGCTGGGTCCGATACGAGCAGCAGCAGAAGAAGAATGAGCAGGTAGACCTCACCAAGTCTGTTATTGACAAGGTGCTTGCGAACATCAAGGATGAGAAGACACAGAAGGATATCATCCTTGCCGCTGTTGCTGAAGTTGAACGTGAGCCAACATGCTTTCGTTTTGTTTTTGTTGGTCATACTGATGGATGAAGAGATATCCTAGGTCTCGGAGAAATGGATGGCGCACCTGGTTCTCCAGAATAGGCCATTAGCAGATGAGGGCTGAGTGTTTTTATCTTGTCGTCATCGACTTTCATTTTGACAATGGATCTGGCTGCAGTGGTATCTGAAGCGACAATTACATATCCTTTGCCTATTAGGGAGAACGAGGTTTCCATCTCAATGAGTAGGTTTAAGCAAAGGAAGAGGTTTTGTTGAGACGCGTCAGATACGCGTGGACCCTAGTATAGGGTTTGGATCGCCTCGGCGCTTTCCACCCGACAAATTATTATATTACTCCAAGTCGCAACCTGCATGGCAGCCGTGGATCTGAGGTCGAGGAGAAAGTCCGACTATAGCTATTTTCTACTTTATCGAACAAGATGGTGAGGGACGTTTCTAATAAACTGTATCGAATATCTAATACAACTATCTATCGCGCTTTGAAAGGAGTGACAATGACCAGTATTCACATCTAAACAACTCGATCTACTACCACCTTTTCGACTCGATAATCAATACATTTCTTATTGAGCATTGTGATCTGCAACCAAGCAAATCCACGCTCATTGGACTTGTGGTGTCTTCCTCTTGCCAGGTTTGCCATTAGAGTCTAAGGTCACCAATGGACATGCCCTGAACAGCGTTGTATTTGCAGTATTTCCTACCGCTTTCTTTCCCTCAAGTCCTGGAGTTAGGCCTTAGGGTGAATGCTCTTGGTAGGAGCTCTGTAACGTATGAGGTTGGGGTCTTTGAAGAGGGGAAAGAACTACCTGCGGCCGTTGGCGGGTACACGCATGTCTTTGTGGACGCCGTGTCGCGAACGAGCAAGGCCCTGAGCCCAGATCTCAGGGCTGGACTGGAGGGAATAATGATCACAAACCGTTCAAAGCTGTGACTTTTGCACAGGCATGAATCATGACATCATTATATAAATATAAAAATAGCCCGTGTGTACTATATTTAAAGGGAACCAAAGGTCAGTAATCGTCTCACAACCCAACCACCACCATCATCCATCATGGCTCTGGCAAAGGTACGCCTACCCTTTCCTTGCATTATCAGCCCTCATTCATCCCAACTTTCTTAGCACGTCAACCCAGATCATCTCTTACAGACATCTCGTGTACGCATTTCAAACCCACCTCCCTCTATTTCAGTCCTTTAAACACCCACTACCAGGACAAGAAGACATCACACCATCAGGGTCTTGCAAAGGAAAGCGCAAGCGAATTACACCACTCTTATGGTGCCCGTTACAATACCAACCCTGTCCCAAAGTACAGCATCTCTCACAAGGTACTCCCCCCTTCGTATATGAGACATCTGGTATCATCTTCAGGATCACCATTTTTCAGGGGGTAGATGCCGATGCAGCCTATCAAATTATACACGATGAGCTCGACCTAGGTCGGTCATTCTACTGGTCGTGTCTTTTCGTCAACTTCAACACAATCTACTATAGACGGTCGCCCCACTTTGAACCTGGCATCCTTTGTTCATACTTGGATGCCCCCACAAGCTGATAAACTTGTACATGAAAACGTGACCAAAAATCTAATTGGTGAGCATACCTCATAATCGTCCAAGTCCATTTCCTAATGAGCACTCTAGATGCTGATGAATATCCTGCAACTCGTGAGTCAGAAAAACTCTTTTTTTGTTGCCTGTCCTGCTGATCATGATCTCATCAAGAGGCCATCCATACACGATGTTAGCTTTTTGTCTTTTGAACTGACTGTCTTTTGTCTGTTTTTGATAACAGTGGTGCTTCTGATATAGGTGTATCTATTTTGGCGGATCTTTGGCACGCTCCATCCGCGAAAGGTGCAATTGGTACCGCCACTACCGGGTCTTCGGAAGCCATCCAACTCGGTGGTCTCGCAATGAAAAAGATCTGGCAGGAGAAGCGTAAAGCAGCCGGAAACAGTATTCATGAACCTGGGTTTGTTTCTCTCATGTCCAAATATTCTCTCGCTCCAACTCCAAAACAGACCTAATATCATTATGGGGGCAAACGCACAAGTTGCCCTAGAGAAGTTTGCCCGCTATTTCGACGTTGAATGCAGGCTAGTACCCGTATCTGTTGAAAGCCACTACAGACTCGACCCCAAGAAAGCGATGGAGTACATCGACGAAAATACCATTGGGGTCTTTATTATCCTTGGGAGTAAGCTTGTGTCATTAGTCGAGTAATTCAACGTTTTAAACCGTCCCAAGGTACTTACACCGGCCACTACGAACCCATAGAGGAGATGTCCATGCTCCTTGACGAGTACGAAGCACAAACTGGAAATTACGTGCCAATCCATGGTCAGAGTTGATCCCCGCTTGCCTCTATACAAACTGATCAAAGTTAAAGTTGACGCCGCTTCTGGAGGCTTTGTCGCCCCGTTTGCCACCGTAAGCTTTGAAGCGTGATCAGCCATGTGCATAATACCTAAATTACAACTAGCCAAAGCATAAGTGGGATTTCCAACTACCAAGGGTGGTCTCCATCAACACGTCGTATGTCATTCATTAGCTCCCCTTTTCCGTCTTTTCATTCAGTTGTGAGTTATCAGAGGTCACAAGTTTGGTTTAGCTTACGTGGGCGTGGGTTGGGTTATCTGGAGAGACAAGGCACACCTCCCCAAAGACCTCATTTTCGAACTTCATTACCTTGGCTCCGTGGAGTATTCTTTCTCTCTTAATTTTTCGCGACCTGCAGCCCCGATAATTGCCCAGTATTTCAACCTGATCCACTTGGGGTTTGAAGGTTATCGCGCAGTTGCACTCGATGACCTCAAAAATGCTCGTCTTCTGAGCCGCGCGTTGGAAGCTTCCGGTTATTATACTGTTTTGAGCGACATCCATCGGAAGATCGCGAATCCGGTTGCATCCCTAAAAGACGCTGTAGGACTCGATGACGAGGATGTAGAGGTATGTAAAGTATGAATTCTTATTAGATCAGATCAATTGTTGACATGACGTGCAGTCTTACATTCCAGGACTTCCTGTCGTCTCGTTCCGATTTTCGGATGATTTCAAGGGAAGACACCCGGAAATCCAGCAACGTTGGATCCAAACACTTCTGAGGGTAAAAGGATGGTGGGCTTTTGTTTTAAACGACTTGGAAATATCAATGTCCAATATGTTATAGGATTGTCCCAAACTATGAACTGCCACCACTACTAGAACAGGTTCAAATTCTTCGCGTCGTCGTACGCGAGAGCATGACGGCAGTGGTGCGGCTTTCGCGATTTCGAGTGTATTTCTCTAATTTCGTGATTTAGCTCGTTACTCAACTGGTTGCGGATATTGTGAGTTATCGGGCGGTACTTGTTGCATCATATTGTTCCTAATTATAATTCTTACAGATTGAAATAACTGAACAACTCAGCAACCAGTCATCGTCCGCTCATGCACTTAACATGCTTGGCCAAGCTTCTCACAAGCGCAACAGGGCTGAGGTGGAGGAGGGTAGCTTGAAAAAGGGATCTGGAAGCGCACCCTCTGGCACATACGCCAAGACGTGTTGAATGTCACGTCACGTGATATACACTTGTTTTGTTTTATCGTAAATACAAGTGTACGGGTATTAATCTCATGTCTCGCGTCAGTCAATTGTAAGTGTGCTCTTCAGCCAAAAAATACTTTTCAGCGCATACCCCGCCTCAAATAGACCTGCACATTCACCCACAGCTCGCTCGACCTCAGTGGCGCTCGACGTGCTCCCTTCTACGCCCTCATTCTACATCAATGCCGCCAACAAATCCTATAAACACCAGTACTCAAATATATACTTCATGAGATTGAGAATGATCCGCGATTCCGTCGAGCAAAAGGCTCATGAACGATGGAAGCATGTACAAGGTTGCGAGTCCTAATCTGAAGCAAACTTCATTTGTAACTAGGTCTTTTTAGGTCATCCCGTGCTAGTGCCGCGCGTCCTTGAAGTGATAAAATCGCGTATATGCTACATAATAGGCACAGTTTATATGGAGATGCCATTAAAACCAAATGTCATGGAAGATATCGCGCGCGACGTCAGTCTGCTTTCTTACACCGCAGGAATCTACGCTAAATCAACTTACTTGTAGCATTCAATACCACCTTTGCCTCCAAATAATAAAATCTGCTCTCCGATGGATAGCGTTATGCTAGAGGATGAATCAGGACGTATTCGATTGGTAGGCGGACGCGTGAAGGAAGCACGCCTAGTGACTGGGGTTATCGTGGGTGCGTTGGGTGCGGAAACACCTAATGGCGAGTTCGAGGTGGTTGACCTTTGTTATCCTGGGATGGCACCTCAGACGGTAGTAAGTACGGAGCGCGAAGAGCACGACAACATGGACGTTGACGGTGAGCGTACCTTTATGCCTCCATCATCAAGTCGGTATCTTGACACTGTTGGCTGAATAGACCAAACCGCCTCAATGCCAAGCAACTGGGTTGCCGTTGTCTCTGGTCTCAATTTAGGCTCCGATTCCTCTTCGGATGCACGTATACAACTATTGGTTGAGTATCTGACTGGTGAACAAGGCGGGCTTCTTGAACAGGAATCAGCGGCGCAGATATCGCGACTTATAATTGCAGGTAACTCCTTAGCGCCACTGTCACCTTCTATTCGAGGCGAGCCCGGAGAGCTTGAGTACGACCGGAAATCGGCGAGTACAGAGCCTTATTTGTTTCTCATGATTCTTATATACCTCACAGAGAAAATATGGTCAGGATACAGCAACATTCTCGCCTCATCCTGTGCTCAGCCTCTCGGAACACTTACATGATATCGCAATTGCACTCCCGGTTCACATTCTTCCAGGGGAGAATGACCCTTCTGGAACAATATTGCCACAGCAGTCTCTCCCGAGAGCAATGTTTGGTCCGGTTGCCAAACTAGCCACTTTTTCATGTGAGACCAATCCTACATATCTCCGCCTAAGTGGTTTGCCCCAAGAAATGGACAACACAGCCTATCAACGTACTCTTCTCGTCAACTCTGGTCAGCCCCTCAATGATATGTTCAAGTATCTTCCATCTCCCCCTCATACACGTCTCTCCATCTTGGAATCTACTCTGAAATGGCGACACATAGCACCTACTGCGCCTGACACCCTTTGGTGTCATCCTTACTTTGCCCAAGACCCTTTTGTTATCACAGAGACACCCGATTTGTACATTGTTGGCAACCAGAACCGTTTCGCAACAAAAATAGTTGTGAATGAGGAGGAGAACGGCGAAGCAGCAAGGGGACGATGTCGGGTAGTGATGGTGCCCGACTTTTCACGTACTGGTGTGCTAGTCCTGATCGATTTAAAATCCCTGGATGTGAAAACAGTGACTTTTGCTGTGCAAGGCATGGCCAATGCTGTGGAAGCGGGTATGTTGTTCAAATGATGTTCTCACTGCCGACTCTCACACTCTATAGACCTCGCACAGCACTCATCCTCAGCGACCCTGAATACAAGACCAGATTTTGTAACACCTAAAACTAGTATGGACTCAGAATTTTTGTAGTGGTGTGATGTATATACTTTCTGGGCTGAGCGAGATAGCCGGCACTAAGTGTCCCATTGCATTGCGGATGGAACCCAGTATGCCCTTCCACAGCGCTCATCTTGATCATCTACCCAACATAGCCCGTCCCTATGAACCATGTTCTCTAAAGCAGCTCTGGCGCGATCCCGGACCCACCCTTTCTCGTTTACCAAGTCATCCTCCGTCACTCGACCGCTGGTTAGTTGAGCGACGGCAAGAACAACGGTTTGATCTTCGTCGAGCTCCTTGACTACGCTGCGTACCGTTTTCACGCCCCCAATTTCTAGTATCTGATAGCCTGCTCCAAGTGGCTCGAGTGTTTTAATGCTCTGGATGACATCGTCTTCAGTTATGACACCTCCTTCAAGCCCCCGGAGTTTGCTGAGTAACCGAATTAGCTCCGATATGCTGATCAAACCGCCGTTGCGGTCTCGTGTACTGACACAGATGTCGACGATTTGTACTCCAAGTTCGTATTGCCAGTCGCCAAGCCCGAGTAACTCTGCCCACCACCCACCTTTTCTGGGCCCCGCAAGAGGATCGACTCCGATAGAGGAGCACATCTGCTGGAAAGCATGACGGAATGTTGGATCATTCTTTATTGATTCTCTATGATTTGCCGCGAAGCGAGCAAGCGCAGTACGAAACTGGTTGAGTTGGGAATGCAAGTGATTGACCTGAGATTGCGACAAGGTAGAAGAAAGCTGCGCGAATGAACGTTTAGATTGTTCTTGCCTGTCAAAGGCAGCAAGGCCAACACCGCCGCGCCTGTGCATTTGAGACGATGGAAAATGATTAATAAAGTCTAAATATAAATTGTAAGTAATTATAAGTAACGACGATGATCTGGTGACTTGCCAACGCCACGCCCAACTGCCGGTCTCCCGGCACAACCCTATTACTATCCTTACTGTCATATCTGACTGCGGAATAGCGAAATGTTCTCACAAACGCGCGAGAATCTTGCCCAAACCGAGCATTTCGCCTCGATCAAAAGGTACGATGAACTGACGGTTTGACAGTATTGATGACTGCTACTAGTAGCTGCTTCATGCTTGAGCGCTTGAGCAGTCGTGCTGTGTGTGCACTTTTACAACCTGCATGCCAATGGTCTTGAAGTATGGTCGTGGCCCAAGCATGGTGTGGGAGCGATGCGGAGACTACAATGATTGTGCTGTGGGTGTGAACAATCACACTGTCTTTGGAATTTGACCATGGTAAAATCTGGCTTTCTTGGGATAAGAAACCACTGACATATGATGGCGTTGCATCCTTCTGTTCCCTTCCAGGCCCTTATATACACACACAATGCCCTTTGTGACGGATCCTTACTTCTCATACTGCTACCTCCCCCTTTACGAAGATTCATACTCGTTCCAGGATGTTTGCTACCGCCCTCTTTGCTTTTCTTTTACCAGCTCTATTAGCTCGCGCCCAATATGGTGGTGGTGACCCTGCTCCATCTTCCACTTCAGCTGGCTCTGCCGCCGTGCCCTCCGCTCCGGCAGACACCCAAGGGCATATGAATGTTCGTTTTCGCTCGTGATACACTCATCACATAAGCTGGGCGAGCTAATATCCATGCCCATAGATTGACGTTGCATTTCAAGGCAGTTTTGTTTACCACCCTGCCAATATAACAGCTGCCAACGGAACACTTGTTACCTTCTGGTTCCCCAGGTTGATATTATCTTACACCTATTTCACTCACGACTCCCACTCACCCCTGCTAAACAGCACCGGCTTAGACCACTCAGTCACTCAGTCTTCTTTTGAGAACCCTTGCACGCGCCTCGCGGCATCGGGCAACAATTCCGGAGGATTTGACTCTGGGTTGCAAAGTGCCAAATCGTTTACAATTCAGATAGTCGATGATACAAAGCGTTTGTTTTACACTCATGGTCTGTTGCGATGGTTACTTACGATGCCAATTCGATAGCGATATGGTTCCATTGCAAACAGGTTGATTCTACGCCTTCCTCTGTGACATTGACTAATATCATCAGTAGTTGCTTCACTGCGGCATGGGGATGGTAGGCAGCATCAACGCACCCACAAACGGATCAAACACTTTCGAGAGCTTCAAGGCTGCTGCGGTGAAGATCGGTGGCTCTGAACAGACTGTAAGCTGTCTTTATGTTGTCTTTCCGTTTTTGTACTTAGCTGTTTTATACATAGGAAACAGGTGGTCCAGTGACTGGGGGCGTAAACGGGATTGCCACAGCCCCCCCCGCCGCGAGTACTGGTGGCAATAACAGCGGGGGCAGTAACTCTGCGTTGTCCGTTGCTACATACAACTACCCTTTGGTCATCCTTGCGGGTGCCTTCACTATATTACTTTCCGTATTGTGATGATGCTACGTCACAGCACATGATACACAATTCCCTAGCTATGCACTTTGACTTGTCGTAATACACTAGATTTGCATGCAGTTCAATCATTCAGAGGATCTACGAAAATTCACCGGCTTCAAATACATACGATAACGATGTGTCCAAGAGTTGTGGTAGATTTTTTAGAGCTCACATGCGTCATGGTAAATTATAGCTATTTGTAGCATAGGATGGCCGCAGGAGCACCGTTGCTTCCAATCCTAGTTGTGAATGCGATTCCAGCGACATACTCATCCACTTCACATTCACCTTTGAACGTCCCGAGATGGAAGTCACCACCTAGATCGCCCGCTGGACGATTGTCACCATGATCAAACCATCTAGTATGGCTGCCGCTAGTGCCCAAAATATTCGAGGCCTGAGCGCATATCACGGTAGACATTGTGCGTCCTCGAATAGAGTATCCAATGATATAAGAATTTGAGGGACACTGGAATTTCGTGTATCCAGCGGCCCAATCTCCATCAGTCACATATTGTTCACTTCGAACTACAGTCGAGGGGTGGCCATTCTCCCATCGATAGTCTGCTGAGTTGACGCACAAAGCTCTTGTTGAGCCAGCAGAGACACCAATAAGTCGATATCCATCATTACACATTGCTTTACGAGCTCCTGAGTCCCAATCCCCGCGCGACGACTGGACCAAGGACTTGACGAAATCGCCCTGGTCGAGATTCAGCATCTGCCAGCCTGTCGGCCGCGGTACAGGTGACGATGGGCCATCATCAAAGTCTACCAAGCTGTCCCATACACTCCTCCTCCAATCGTTTCCATCATAAAGGCCATCCCGTTTATGCGTGATGGGATCCCAGTTCAGAAGTGCCCATCCGTTGTCATTGGAAGGGCCAAGATATCCCAAAAGCGGCCATATAGAGAAGTCCATGTCATTTGTAATCATGAATGATATCATATTCAGAAACCAGTTCCGGGACAGATCGTTAATTAGTCCTCTGCCTTCGACGCCAAACTCGCTGAGCTAGATGGGTGGGCATTAGGGGCAGGGCAAACAGAAACAGAAGTGGTTCTCATACCCAAACTGGAGCGGTGTAATGTTTGTTAGAGTCAAAGGCCACGTACCCTGCTTGATCGCGGAGGGCCTGGAATAGGTCTTCCTTCGAGAGGTCGCGATAGCGTGGATCGC
Organism: Rugosomyces carneus; assembly: GCA_018221805.1. Lineage (NCBI taxonomy): Eukaryota > Fungi > Basidiomycota > Agaricomycetes > Agaricales > Tricholomataceae > Rugosomyces > Rugosomyces carneus. Next base: position 1,151 of record JABCKM010029805.1, on the reverse strand, counting down.
TGGTTTCACCTATTCCTGTGGCTCCAGAATGATTCGGACCAGTGTAGCCATAGAAATGTGCAGAGTAAACAAGCTTTAGAGACTCTTGGTCAGTTTAGGGCGATAGCGTCAATGCCTACTATAGATGCGTACCTTGTTGGGAATCACAAAGGTATGCGACAGTTGCCTCACCGGTTCTAGTACAGGTCGATGGTGAGGGAAGCCATCAACAGGGATTCCGGTCCAATTAATTCCTTCAATGATGACCAGTACATCGGGGTTTGCTTCCAAGAGGATGCGGTCCCCTAGGCGCTGACAAGCGCGGTACCAATCATGATTGTCATTCAGACCCCAGTTCGGGTCATTTAAGAGGTCTCGTCGTACCTATGTGTTTGTGTTATTAATTAGCATGGTAAGATCGTAAATCAACCAGACCAACTTCGTTGTAAAGATCAGCCCCAACAACCCTTGCGTTATTCCGATAGCGGCCAACCATAAATAGCCAGTCAGCCGTCCAGATATCATCGGACTGGGATTCATTCCATCTTTCATTGCCATCATTCACGCCACAGCACCAAAGTGACTTGTTGGTATGGTTGTTGAGAATGACAGCGAAACCTCTATCCGTCAATGCTTGGATAATTGCATCGTAGACTTGGAGCGGAGTCAGTCCCCTCAAATCAGGATTGGCAGCAACCCACGAATCCTGAACTGCGTTTGTATCATGGATCATCTGGTTTGAAAAAGGCAGCCGGATTGTGTTGATGCGAATTTCCTCCAGATTGTCGAGGATCTCGGCAAGTGGTACATACTGTAGGCCCAGCGGAAGGGCATGGGAGTTTTCGTTTGCATGATGTGAGGAATCGACATTGATATCACCGCTTCCGGAATAAGTACCACTTGCGCCGTGCCAGTTGCCAGCTTTGAGCTTGAAGCGTACGCCGTTGGCGTCGACAATATATCGGCCTCTGGTGCTGAGAGGAGGGGTCCAATCAGGTAGCGCTGCGCAGGTCTGCGTCAACAAGAGGTTAACTACTGTAACGAGATAGATCTAGTATACATGCATCAGCTAGTAGATGAGAATGTCTGTCGGGAACGTACGAAGATTGAAAGCTTGCTCGCCATGAATTGTTGGAAAGATGTGGATCCTAAGGCCTACGGGCTAAGCAGGC
>JABCKM010029804.1:0-117748 GCA_018221805.1 Rugosomyces carneus | reverse complement strand
ATCATCTGCAAATCTCTCCTCCTTACTGACAGGTAAAGTTGGCGCTGGATCTTTGATCGGCATACTCCCATCAAGCCCCGATTTGGTCTGGGGTTCGGCAGCAGATTTCGAGTCCATCATCGTCAGGGAAGAATCTGGCAGAGGACCGTCTATTGTTTCAATCTTGTACTGGCGACCATCTCCAAACTCGATGTCGCCATCCAAGAAATTGTCATCGTCTTCTTCCATCTAGAGGATAACAATTCAGATCTGCAATGATGGACTCTCTAGAGCTCTCTCGAATACATACCTCATCCCAGTGGTGAGCATTTGGATCTAGATGTAGTCCTCTGAAAGTATCAGCTTCCTCCATCCGCGCTTGCTTGCTTGCAGCGGCAGAGTCAGCAGTTTCTCGAACCTCACTCAATTTAGAGGTCCGGAGAGACGACGCAACTGTGCCCAGTGAGATTCGATGCATCACAGGAACGCCAAAAGGCTTGCACTTACCTTCGGCAGCCGTAGGGAAGTCACCCCGAACATCAGGCCCCTTGGAGGAGAATGGTAGTCTGATATTGCCCCATGCTGGCTTCCCTGATCCTGCTCCATCCTTCTGGGAAGTTCCCACTGGAATAGCAGCTGCCCTCGGTTGAGGCTGAATGAGCTTGTTAATATGTGGCGGTTGGGGGACCGTAGAAATGGAGCTGGTTGTCCCCAACGACGTTGCCGGGGGAGGCGGGGAGTTGTCGCTAGGCGAATGAGTCCCAATAATATTCGGTGGTGCAACAGACGAAGGACGTGACCATCCGGCAGCGCTCGTGGAGGAAGCTGGAGAGGCTGAAGTAAGTTTAGCAGTAACTAGACGTGAATGGGAGATGGATGATTGCGCTGGAGGTCGAGCTACTGAAGTTTGAAAGTGTTAAAGCAATTGATCTAGTTGTGAATTAAACACTCACGAGTTGATGTACCTGCCTTGGCCACAGGCTGAGATGTAGATGATGCAGAGACGGACGAATTTTTCTCGAGGAATTTCTTATTGATGTTGACTGCGCTGAATCTTTTTGGTTGACTTGTTGTCAAAGGCTGAGTTAAGCTGGATCCAAGCTGCACGAGAGAAGGTCGTGGGTTACCGCCGGCTGGTTTGGCATCTCCCGAGAGCGTAGGAATGCTTTTCTGAGCGACGTTGGATGAAATACCATTAGAACCTTCGACTGGGCCTTTTAACCCTGGAGCCTCCTGGTCAGGAATCAGATTTTCGAAGATTGGGTTACGCTCTTCGTTTCGAACCGAATTCGATTCCACAGTAGACTCTTGATTAGTATTGGCCATAGACGCGTCGCGGGACGCTTCTCCCAGGATTTCGTCTTCCCGTGAGCAGACTGATAGGCAGAATGAGTTATCAGCAAGGAGTAGTCCAGTCAAACGAGGGATTATATGTAGAAAGGGCTGTTTGAGCTTACCTGGTATTTTGTACCGCCAGCTATAGGGAGAGGAATACAAGTTTCTCAGGTCAAGGTTTGCACGCTTTCTTTAGCCACCGGTGCCTCCGGCCGCAATTACCAAATTAAAACTTTATCGGCCGGCCGTCGAAAGACAAAAACTATTACAGTAAACTACAGTACAGGATGTCAATACGCTGATAACTCTTGCTCCCGCTCGTGAAGTCGCTCTATCTCGACATCTAAAGCAACATTGGCCATCTCTATTTGCAGCACACTCGATATGAGCTCCGTCCAACGCGTCTCCAAAGACGTAAGCTGCTTCCCAAGACGATCCTAACGGGAACATTGAGACCAGGCATGAGGCGTGATACACTTCTTACTTGATAATTTTTACGCTCCCGATTGACATCCACAGATAGTTGCTTTAGATCTTCCAAAGTCTTTTCCGCCTGCTTCGCTGTTGCCTCTAAAAGGTAGTTGTGTATGCGCCAGGCGTTTGAACCGTAATTTTGAAGCAATGTCAAGTTCGTTAGCCTGAAACACCCACTTTGTCGGCTCGGAGGAGTACAGAGAGTAAATCATAAACTTACCGTATTTTTTGGTGCTCTAGTTGGGAGTGAGCATTGTCGATCGCCTTTTTCCATTCTTCCTCGGTCCCAGGGACAGATGTGGGTGCAGGTAATTGGTAGCGTGAAGTATCCAACGGAGGGAATGGCTGGTGTGATTCGACACGCTCCAGCTCAGCACGAAGTAGAGGGCTCTTCTAGCAAAATATTTTACGCATGTAATTAGCCATTCTACGCAAAGGTATTGCTCACGAACAGAAAACAGTTCGAAAGGCGGCGGAACACCTGGATGGAGAGCGTTGGGTGCTTTTGGTTCCTTGGCTAATTCACGATCAACTTTTTGTGCAAGTTCAGGAAACCTCTGTAAATCATCGTCGTAATACGGCAGAGAGTCAAAGATCTCAGAGGGTACGGATGCCGCCATTGACGTTGGTCTGAGCTTGAGGATATCCGGCAACTTCCGTCGAGGCTCTCTCTCATCTCAAGCATGGTGTTTCGCATAGCGACCCGGGCTCGCCCTGTCCTCAAGAATATCTCTGCACGGAGCACTTTAATCAGCGGTGCAATATCGAAAAAAAATATTCATTTCACTTCAACACCCAAAGGCATTTGATATACTTTTCTTCTGGTCTATCACCGCCTCTTGACTTACCATTCGTAGCTTCCGCATCACCCTTTACTGAACCCACTTCTCCCAATCCAACCGTTACGCTCTATGGAGATACCACCGAAGCTCTTCATACTTATGGATCATATCTCACCCAGTCGCTACCAAAGTTCATCCAACAGTTTTCGGTCCTTAAAGATGAACTAACACTATATGTGGCCCCCTCCGCCATAATTCCCGTCCTCACCTTCCTTCGCGACCATTCGCAATGCCAGTTCAAGTCTGTCATGGATATCAGTGGCGTCGACTTTCCTGAACGTGAGAAACGCTTTGAAGTTGTGTACCACCTCCTCAGCGTCAAGCACCAAGGAAGAATCCGGGTGAAAACTTACGCCGGAGAGGCAGACCCCGTCCCGAGTGCTTGTGAAGTATTTCGGGGGGCAGATTGGTGCATCTCTTTTGCTTAGGATTGTGCAAGAATCAACCTGACCAGGCCCCACAGGTATGAAAGGGAAGCTTGGGACCTCTACGGGATCTTCTTTAAAGGCCACCCTGATTTGTATGTAGACCTAGCCTCTTGATTTCTTTTCTAACATCTGGTTTGACTTCCACAGACGGCGGATATTAACAGACTATGGTGCGCCCATGCAAACAACGATGTGACCCATGCTCATCTGTATACAGGATTTGAAGGACATCCACTACGCAAAGACTTCCCACTGACGGTAAGCTACCAAAAGCGGTGATTCAAAGGTAAGAAACTGAACAGAAATAGGGCTACACGGAAGTTCGATATGACGAAGAACGGAAACGCGTCGTCTATGAGCCTTTACAATTGACGCAAGCTTTCCGGTGCGCTCCTTAGAATCCGACAATTCCTATAAGCTGACTTGTAGCTCCACAGGAATTTCGAAGCCCTTTCCCCATGGGAGCAAGTTGGCGATGGAACGGCACCTCGTAGACCTGACGATTTCAAACACGTTCCGCCCCCAAAACCTGAAGAAACTAAAAAGTAGAGATGCAGTAATCAGACGGAGTGGGATAGAAACAATAGAAACAAATCTCATTGTCATCAAGGTGGTACAAGAACTGCGTGATTAGAGCGACGAACTACATCATACAAATAGTCACGAATCCTGGTCGTTATTTTCACTTTCCTTCTGAGTTTCAATCTTTGCTTCCTTGGCTTCGTCAGGTTGTGGCTGCTCCTTTGTTCTTTTCCGAGGCTCCCCCCAACCCATCCTCGCAACAAGATATTCTTGACCAATAACCTCAGTCCCTATTCTCAAGGCTTCGGCAACCAAATCCTCCACCCACTCATACTCATCCCAAATATCTAACCACCTTCCTGGCACAGCTTGTGTAATGGTCGTACACGTCAGTCGATGTTCGGAATCAGATAGATACAACAAGAACTGCAGATGCCGTTTTTCTGGGAGGGATGGGCCATCTGACGAGGAAGTGGGGTCTTCGTAGGATGTGTAATATGGTTGCAGGCGCAAAAAAACATGAGAATATGTTGTTGGGACTTGCGCCGAAGACGGTTTCGACGTTGCCGGTTTCACATGATTTTTCACCAGTTCAGCGATTTCTGCCTTTTGAAGAAAACTATGGAAATCACACATCACTGAAATTAAGGAAACCCACCTGTGCAAGGTTATAAGCAGCGTCATAGCCGTCAATAGCATTAAAATTCCGTTCCGTTCCAGCTACATTCGGGCGTGACTCGTCACCGCTGTTGACGACAAGATCCCCACCTTCCACCTGTTCCATAATCTAAGAGATATCGTCAGTTGAATAAACATAACCCAGATCTTGATTGGCTTGCCCTAGAAAGGGCACGATAGACAAGAGTTTCGATCCCTTCGAAGCCCTGCATCTCATGGCTCAACCATACTTGAATGACTTCGTGCTCAGATATAGGAGGTGCGACAACATTCAGTATATCTGTGAGAGTCGACAATCCAACGCGCTTAAAGTCTTGACCTGGGCTCTGGGGGGTCAAATCGCGACAAGCTGCCAAGATATCAAAGGCAGACCTATTCTATCCAGCTGAGCTGCCTTGGCATACTCCATCACACCCTCACCCCATTTCCGGGCCTGCTCGTTCTTAGGAAGAGCTTTTACCTGCTCGTCCACCACACTCTTGGCTTGTTGAATAGCAGCAGAAGCCGATGACCACACAGAACCCCATCCCCATGAAGAACTTCCTTCGAGAGGCGCTTTCTCGTTATGAGCGGTAGCTTTTGGTTGAGAGGACGTCGATGATGGTAGAGTAGGTGTTACTGCCCCACCACCTAACTTTACTCTTTCGGTACTCTTTCGAAGGATGGGAGTCGCAGAGCGCGAAGAAGGACGCTCGAGATGAGTGGAAGCGACACGAACTGGTTCGGTACTTTTCTGTGTGATTTCATCGAGAAATGCAAGGACTTCAGCTTCGCCTTGATTGTTCCCTGCTGGTGGCCCTTGAGGGAGGTCAACATTCGCAGCTACTTGAGTCTCAGGAGGCGGAGTAAAGGAGTCAAGGTCGTCTAGGAATTGTAGAGCCTCTTCCTGCTTGGATTTGGGTTTGGATGTCATGGTATGAGGGTAACCTTAACTGCATATGGACACAAACTACTGTAAATTAAGCCGATGTACCGTTAACGCCTAGTACCTATTTTATATGTCTTTTGGTCATGTCCCTCCTTTTCGGTCGTGGAGAGTGAGTACCTACCGCTCATATATGCGGGAGCATCTTAACAACTGCCGCATTAGTTGGAAAACACGTATACGGGTCATCTATCGTGCAACACGACAGCATGCTCTTAATCTTGCCAAGTTCGTATCCCTGTACAAAGTTTTGGTCTTGATGCAAAAAAAGACGAACAATGGCAAGGAACGCGGCAGTGACCCTTTCTTCGCTGGACTTTTGAGTGGCTATCTCGTATTTGGAAATAGAAATGCAGTGAATGAACAGGTTCGTCTGTATGATTTTTCCAATACCCAATAACGTCTCAACCGAAATAGATTGTTCTCTACGTCGCATCACGCGTCCTCGCCTCATTCATCCCTCGAACGAATAAGCCTTACTCCACATCGACATCACCGCCATCCGCCGGTCCTGTTACCAAACCACTTCCTCCTGATTCTCGCTACTTTACCGTTTTCGCTGCCCTTTCTTGGGGAGCTACCATGTGGCTGTTTCAACACCGTGGCGAGACCATTCAACCCGGCATGTTCAGTTCAATGACCTACCTTTACCGTGACTCCGAAATTTGGAGTGATCTTAGGACATTGTTGTGGCACAATGCATAACGCATTTCAAGAGTCACCCGACTCGGCTTCTTATACTACTTCCGTGTTTAGATTACGGGCTTCACAACTTCAGAAGGCAGCTGATCTATCCGTCTTAATACCTTTCGGCTCTTGTACTGGTTGGAATCAGATACCTCAGAGGACCAACTACGAATGATAGTACCCACAGCAAGCATCTGAACAGCGGCAGTCTTCGCTTTTTGGCACAATTTGCAATTTTGCGATACCATCACTGTTTCCATCTCACCTGCAACGTCAGTTGCTGAAAGTAGGTCAGACGCGTCTCCACCAACTTGAGTGCTAAAGGAACCGGACCTGTTTCTATGAGGGGTGCTAAATCCATGCGCCTTGTCTCCCAAGCAGCTACCGTTTGGCGTTGGTGTGAAGAGCAAACTCCATAACCTAATATCTCTCTAGTAATCGAACGACAGCTATGTAGAGCCGGGCTCACCATGGGGGAATATATCTTCACCCATCACTAAATCTCTAAGCGCTTTAACACGCAGTGCCTGTAATCGGGCCACTTTATGGTAGTCGACCACAGTCCGGATATTGGCCGTGATTTCTTCCGTCGTATAGCTTGCCAACGACAGCAAATATTGGCTAGCTTCGCAAGCAACATAATCAAATGCATGTTGAGCGGCAAAACCATAGACCTGTAAAGGGAAGGCAGGCGCATGCGCTAGCAAATGCACATTTAAGCTTTTAGTGACTGAATCAGAGATTGCGTATTTATCAACCAGGGTGTAGAGCAACGACTGAAGGAGTGGCAGAGGTATCACAGTCGTAGCATCGTAGACGCGTTTTGGTAGCTTGTAATTGAACGCTACTTGTTCCGCAACTTCATCTGTCGACAGAAGCACCGGTGGGGCAGGCGGATAGTGCAGGAGCCGCAGAAGTGCGATGAGAACTCCAGATGTTTCGTGGATATCGACGGCCTCTGAATCGACATCAGGCGAATGTGTCACTGTTTCCCCAAACGAAAACATGTCCCCTAGAAACGTCGTCAGCTGCAAATTCCATCTATCAGTGAAGAAGGTCTAAAAAAGGAGATGGAGATGAGGATCAAAAATGTATGTCTCCGTCCATCCTAAGTACATCAGATATCCCTAGCTACATCAAAGGGAACGGCTCCGTGGTGGGTAAGCAGGATATGAAGATGGCGCGAACGAAAAGACCGGGAGGAGGGAGGGGGGGCACCAAAAGAGAGAAAACATATTGGTATCATCAAAAGAGGTAAAAAGAAGGGGGGGAAGGGGAATCTATAAGAACGGGCTGATCCCAGAAAAGTCCCCTACATGACAACGCACTTTGACTTTTTCTTCTCTGTTTTTACAGGCCCTGGAATTCCCGGTTCTATATTTCTCGTTTGTCGTAGTGCGCGTACGAGATTCGTAAATAGGCGTTCGACGTTCTGTGCTGTTTTAGCGGATGTTTCGATGAATTCGCAGCCGAATTGTCGAGCAAGGGCAGCGCCTTCGTCTCTTGAAACCTCCCTTTCGTATGTCTTGTCGCATTTATTGCCAACCAACATGAAAATTGGTTCACCTCTTTTAACTCGTCGCATGGATTGACGAAATGTTTCCAGTCGATCAAAAGTTGATCTTGAGGCAATCGAGTATACAAGAATAAAACCCTGGCCTTCGCTGTGAGAAACATGAATAAATACTGAGGCAGTGCAAGGACAACGAGGCTTGCTCACCGAACCCATTGGTCACGCAATGTAGCGTATTCCTCTAGAAGGATAGTTATGACAATAGACTGAGTCATATCGGACTCACACGTACCCTGCCCGGCAGTATCAATAACCTCCACAAAACACATGCGATTATCCACCACGAGTTGTTTCCGGTAAGCGTCCTCTATCGTGGGGTCATAAGTCTATGTTTCAAAACGTCAGGAGGTAGGCAAGGAAGGCGACTGATCAGGGTAAGACACACCTCTGTGAGTTTAGAAATGTATCGATGAATTTAGGGTGCAGCACGACGCATGATAATATATCTGGTACTTACCAACAAAGCAATTGAGAGTAAACTGGAGGGAGAGTGAGTTGGTGAACAAGAGATAAGGTGGGGGCGGGGGATGCATACTTGGACAGCCAGAGCGGTCTTGCCAACACCGCCATCACCCAATACAGCCACCCTCCAATTGTCCATTTCTGGTAGGAGCATAAGTTATAGGAGGTAAGGATGTGTTAAAGCAAATTATACCTCAGAAAAGGTTATAGGTGGTGAAAACGAAGAGTATAAAGTTGGGGAGGAAAAGTTTGCGAAAGATACGATATGGATTGGGATGGAAAATGAAAAAGGCAAGTTTATAAGAGCAACGATGAAGAAATCAAGCGTTTATCGTCGTGCGAGTCGTAGTTCGTGGATAGTCGTAAAGGGAGAGACGGAGGGGAAAGGGCCTTGTCGAAGTGACTGGCAGTGGCCAACAAGTGTTACAGGTGGGAAGTCTTGGGTGCTTTTTGGTCTCACCAAATTCTGTCCTTTTTGGTCCGTTCCTATTCCCACGCTTCCAAATTAAGCAACTGCTTCCCTTCCGGCCATCTCCGATACGCATACTATTGCTTGTTGACGAATGACTACTGTACAAACGCAGTCAAGAATGCTCCTTTGCGTACGACTCTACTATCCCTCTCAGCACACAGCATTCCGAATTTGTTTAGACGCCCCAACCTGCACTCTATTGGAATGTTCCGACCGTGAGGCCTCTGCTTCAAACAGCCCAACAGTGGAAATCCACCGCCTATATCGGAGGACAGCCCAATCCTGCCGAAAGCCGTATGGAATGTTCCTAGGTTGAATGCCATATGTACGTACTGCCCACATACATTGGCCAAAAGCGCATGGTGTACAAAGCTACCATACAAAATATGTATCTCTGTTGGTAACAAGTCTTGTCTATACAAACTACAAACCCAAAATCGGCTCGGAAAGTGCAAGGTGAAGAGTTAATTTAAGTGAAGCGAACGTTTACAACCAATTCGTACGGTGCTTTTGGTGCTGTCGATAATATTACTGCCAGAGAGAGCTTGAACGGGGTATAAGGTGGATAGCATCTATGTGGCCTCACTCCTGCCTGCTGAACTCTGCCTGGGTCAGGTCAAGCAGAAACGTGCCCTTTTGGTTTTTGGGAGGCTCGATAATCTTCACAGGTGCCTTCTTGCTATTTGCGGGATGTAGGGAATGGGAGATACTCGGAAATGGCCTCAGAGCACGTGAAGGGGGAAATGACGAGGTTCTTGTAGGTGTAATTCTATGTGTCGTGGTTTGCGAGTTGAGTGAAGTTGGAGCTAGCGGAGATGAGATTATAGGGCGCGACATTGTTATCGTAGCTAGAGGCAAGCCAAATGTGAGCGAGAGAAAACCAAGGCAAGAATGATAACGCACTCATGGTTGACGGCGCGTTATATGTGGAAATACGGGGTAAAATGAGCGAATTCTGTGGAGTGGAGATTAGGCTCTTGAGGAGCACGCAGGGAGGGAATGGGGGAATCTTATATCGGCGTTTGTGTTGGGGACAATTTCGGTGGGGGAGCGCTGGTGCTTTGGGGATTGCGGCAGAGCTTCGGCAACGTCACAGTTTGATATTTCACACGCAACGCGTCATCTATAGTATTCATTCATCAACAATTACATTTGGTTAACATCATACAAGGCAAGCGGAGAAAGGCCTCCTTCTGCATAATAAAAAAAGTAGAAGAAAAATTTATAAGTACGTAGGAGAGATCGATGAAGCCGACGAAGGAATTCGTGCTGCGTACCAAAAACCTATAAATATCACGGGGGAATGGAAACCTCGAAGAACCGAGATCATGCGGACGCTGATTGGGAAAGAAACAGGTGCGAGTTTAGTAATATGTACCGGGCGTTTTCGAGAGTAGATGAGGGGTGGTAAAGCGGTCACCATACCCGTGGTCACCACGCGCCGCGAAATTAGGGACAATAATGATACCCAGATACAAAGCCCAAACGAAGAGTGATTGATGCAAGGATTGTATATTCTTCAACTAGGGCTTCCCTGTAGTGATTGCTGCAGTCGTGGAGGCCTATTGTACATCCACAAGGAGATGTCGTTCAAGGATGTATTTGCCCTCCTTGTACTTCTGGGATGCCTCATAGGCTTTGTCCTGTATTCATGTGGGCAGACGCAATGGATTTAAAAGAGCAACATACGTATTTCCAACCGAGAGTAGTTCCGCATTTGCAGCAATAGATGTCCCGAACGGTGTGGTTGCCCGTGGTCATCGGGCGATCGCTTGGCTCTCCTTCAATGACATTGACACTATAGATGTAAAAGATTAAGCAGATTAGGCGGAATAAACATGTTAGATACTAACACTCCGTCAAAGAGGTATGCTCGCCCATGCTGACCGTTGAAAGCCTGAAGGCAAGATTGGACTTGATACGCCATGTCACACGGAAGACAAAGAGATATCATACCCTTGACATCATTGAATGGATGGTGGCTAGATGAGTCTTGCAAGTTGAACAGCCGTAGATTCGCTCCCCTGAGAGGTAACGACGGTAGCTCATGCCCATGCTGAGCGTGGCTATAGGGATAAGTGAGGAGACACCGCAGCTGTTTGAAGTAAATGATAAAGGTAAAGCTGAGACTCTGTTATATTGTTGGTGCGAAGACAAGTCTGAGTCTGAGAGACACAGAAGCGTGATGACCCACAGAATAACGTCAATTTGGTAATTCGGTGCACCAAGTTTGCTCGCCTCTCTCGAGGTACTAGCGGTAAGCCTAGCTTTATCGGTAACAAGGATTTACAGAAGGCTTCATTCTAGTTGACTACTAGTACTTTAGCTTATGACATGTGTTTATCGTTAGGATTTATAACGACGCTCTAATACCGTACACCCCTCCTTCGGATGTCCGAACCTCCCAGACGGAATTGCCTCGGTGATCATCCAACCAGCGATTGGGCAATACTGTATGTATGAGATACATATGCGAGGCTAACCATTGGATCACCGCTGTCCACAGCACTGCGGCCCTTACATATCCTTTTATTTTACACGTGATCGTGACGCGGTCACCAGTGTCTGTCCAACAAGAGGCAACAACAGTTGCTCCTCAACTCAGTACCTTGTCACTTTTGAATGAGCTCTGACGGCTATTTCGATGGCGATGATTTGGACGACGCAGCTTACGAAGAGCTTAATGCCATTGAGGCAGCAGCCCTTGACACTCATACTGTCCTCCCTATGCCTTCTCGCGACCCAATAGCAGCTGCACAAGACGACTCCTTTTTTGATCTAACACTTGACATAGATGAGAGGGAGCTTCAGAAACTAGATGAAGCTATTGAGGTTGCCTATGAAGCCGATGCACGATCTCTGGCAGGGCCAAGCAGAAGCAAGTCAGCTACATACCAAACAACTCTGTTCGGAGATAGACTTCCTCCGCCGTCTGCGTCCTCAGCGAGATCCCAGATACAGAGAACAAAATCAGCACCTCGAGATCCGTTAGTTCACCAAGCTTCCAAAGAGAAGACCTGGGACCAGACTGCGTTCGCGAAGACGGGGTTGAAGCGAACGAAGTCGAAGGGAAAGGGAAAGGCTGTGTACGAGGACGGCGAAGGAGAAGAGGACAATGTCGAATTTGAGCAGTTCCCAGCTCCTTTCGTGTCCGGTCAGTTTTTCACAGATACGCCTTCCGGAAATCATGCTAACACTTCAAGTCAGTTGGGTAAGTTTGCTGATCCCTTTTCCTGACTGCTATTTCTGCATTTACCCTAATCTTACTATGAAATAGACCGGTGCGTCTTGAGCATGTTTTCTCGCAGACGTCATAAACCCACATTTCGTGAATTAGCCCCCTCCTATGAAATTGATCCCTGACTTGCTAGAAGCCAAGCATTGGATATATCCGCTAAACAAGCCGAAACGAGATTACCAGTTCAACATTGTAAAGAATTGTCTCTTCAAAAACACGATTGTCGCACTTCCAACAGGCTTGGGAAAGACCTTCATAGCTGGGGTCGTGATGCTAAACTGTACCGGAAATCGCGCTACCTTTAGTCACATCTTTCACTTACTCTTCAGTTAGACTACCGGTGGTTTCCAGATGGGAAAGTTGTTTTTGTCGCCCCTTCAAAACCTCTTGTGGCACAACAAATCGAAGCGTGCCATCAGATCTGTGGTATTCCCGGATGCGACGCTGCAGAGCTAACAGGTTTGATTCCAAGAGCCGCGCGAGGGAGACTAGTGAGCAGGTACTTCCATTATTCTGAGCTTGGTTTAAGCAACAGCTAGTGGAAACAAAAACGCGTCTTCTATATGACCCCCCAGACTCTTGTTAATGACCTGACGACGGAAAATTGTGATGTCAGGGATATTATTCTCTTAGTCGTAGGTTGGTTGTATCTGTTCATGTTTTATCTTCCATCAATGATGGTCTTCCAGATGAAGCCCATAGAGCTACAGGGGATTATGCCTACAACCAGGTTGTTCGGTTTCTTATGGCCAAAAATTCACATTTTCGTATCTTGGCTCTTACTGCGACTCCGGGAGGAAATCCTGAAGCGGTGCAAAATCTTATCGAAGCATCTCTTCAGAAAGATTTGAAGCCTCTTAGGCAAAGAGGTGTTGTTTTTGGAAATCCTGACCCAGTCAAATTTCATCCGTATTCGGCACACTCACGTCTAGGTCAGTTGACCAAGGATCAGCGATGGGCGTTTGTGCCTCTTTCGCGGTTAGGATCTCTGGCTCGAGCCATGGGCTACTTGGTCTGGTTTGAGTCTACTCTAGGATTTTTTTCAAATTTAATCGTACTAACAGGTCGAAGGCACTCTCGGAATGTGTCACACTTATCTTCAAGAGCTTTCTCAAGCCGCTGAAGAGTCGGGATCGGGTAAAACATCTGGTAGTTCAATGAAGAAGGCATTGCGAGGCGACCCCACGTTTCAAGCAGTCCTGAAAGAACTGGAGGCTCAAAAAAGTCGCGGATTCTCAACACATCCTAAGATGGATTGCCTTAGAACACTTGTCATTCAACATTTTGCCCAGCAGTTGCCGGACGAAGGCAGTCCACTCTCTTCTAGTAAAACGAGGGCAATGGTTTTTGTCACCTTTCGAGAAGCTGTTGATGAAATTGTCGAAGTGTTGGACTCTGAGCGTCCATTAATTCGAGCCCACAGGTTCATTGGGCAGGGTGTAGATAAACAAGGGAAAAAGGGGCTCCATCAGAAAGAGCAGTTGGATGTGCGTTTGCTTGGCTTGGACTCCCCTGACTCAACTTAGGTTATCCCCACGTTTAACTAATAGGTCATCAATCGGTTCAAAGCTGGAGAGTTCAATGTTTTGGTTGCGACTTCCATAGGGGAGGAAGGACTGGATATTGGAGAGGTTGATCTAATTGTCTGTTATGATGCGCAAAAAACACCCATTCGCATGGTTCGTCCAAGTTGTTTTCTTGAATACTCCCTTTGTCAAAGACACTGTGCAGCTTCAGCGCCTTGGGCGAACAGGCCGGAAGCGGGAAGGCGTTGTCCATGTTCTCCTCGCAGAAGGCAGAGAAGAATTAAACCTTGACAAGGCTAAGGACACATACAAGGAAGTACAGAAAACGATCCTAAGTGGTGACCAGCTTGAACTGTACACTGATGTCCCCCGACTACTTCCGGAGCACGCCAAGCCAGAGTGCTTGGAAAAGGCTATGGAGATTCAGGAATATGTTAGAGATGATCAGAAATTACCAACAGGGCCTCGCTCCCCCACAGCTGCCAAGAAACGCAAAAGGAATGACGATCCATCGCGAAACATCCCAACGGGTGCGAAGACGGGTTTTGTCAGCGTCGCAGAACTTGTGGTTAAAGCTGGAACCAAGCGGAAGATAGCTTCTATCAAGGCGAGAGATTTTGACGAGGCAGGAGAGGACGACGATACGGAGAGGGATATTGAGGCTGGACTTGTTGGAGCCCCTTCGCATCACGCGAAAGTGAAGAAATCAAAGTCATCGAAAAAAACCGACAAGCAAGTTAAAACAAAAACATCAAAACCTCGGAAGGAGAGTGCTAAACCTAGGTTGCCTGTCAAGTCGTTCTCGGACAACGATGAAGATGACATGATTGACACAAAAATCGGACGCGATCCCCTCGAGTCTCTTCCCTCCAGCCCCCCAAGACTTCCGCAATCTATGGTTAAGAATCCAACCACTCCGATTCTCCCCTCCACACGCGTCGTTAGCTCATCTAGATCAAATGAAAATCGAAGTATATTTCCCATCCACTCAAGACTTGTCGATTACTCACAATGTTAGTTAGAGAAATGTTCCAGACATCGAAGAACGAATATGACCACAGCCTGGCTTGGCTTGTCGGTGAAGACGAAGACGAAGCTTTCAATATTAATATCGTCGATTCCTCTCCGATTCCCGATCGTAAACAGGTAGCAGAGACCAACCAGCTATCGCTTGTGCGACGGTTGGATGAAAATAACACACCTCCCTTGTCGCGATACAAGACAGAGTTAGGTCAAGGTGTTGAATTCGTTGGCAGTCCCAGAGCATTCCAAAGAACTAGTAATATCATTGACATCTCTTCCACCCCAGATTTCTCGACAAGTAAACAGTCACGATGCTCCAACACGGATAGTCCTACTGGTGGAAAAGACATCCTTAGCTCACCACTTTGGGCTACTTCAGACCTGAGCAGCCCAGATAGACTGTTTAAGAGGTCAAAACGCGGAGTGTCAAGCTCAGCAATGCCACCGCCCAAAATGCCCAGGGGGATTTGCCCCTCACCGGAAAGAAGAGTATCACCTCAGCCTTCCTACCCAGTACGACGACCGGCAAGGGCTGAGCGGCAGCCAAATCTCAGGCCCACCAGCCCTGATGTTCCCTCACCTCCACAACGGCGACGCCTACATCGTCGAACAGATCTAGAAAAAAGGCCACCGCAACCTCGTGTTGATGTGCACTCTAACCCACTTTTTGACGTCGAGGCTACGCACTCTGGTGACGAAGTCAGCGAAGGGCGGTCAGACACCGAGGACGAAGAGAATGAATCTGACCGACTGTTTGTGCAAGAGTTGCCGGAAACACAAATCTCGCCGTCATATGACCAGACCTTGGCTTATCGCCAGAGTCTTTTTACACAAGCCCCCGTTGGCGCTAAGGCCCCCGCGTTCTCGGATGGCCCTGTTAGACGTGGAAACTTTGGACCCGCCCGAAGACCAATGCCTCGCCGAGTTATGTCAAGCTCACCACCGATGGGGGAAGAACTCAATGAATACGCTTTTGGTAGTTTTGTTGTTGATGATGAAGCGGAGATTTTGTTCGACGAATGATCCTATCATGATAATCCAGCGGTAATACCGATGATCTGTATAATAAACAGTCCTGACACTCGCAATATACTGTATCTCTAGGCTCTGATTGCACCTATCTCATACTGTACACATTTCTTGACTAGAGTATCTTCATCACTTCTATTCCCAATTCCGCACTCAATTTTATTTACCGTTGGCCTTCGCTGCAACACGTCTGACATATACGTCTCGAAAGCCATTTGTCCCCGGGTAACGATCTGGTTTGACAAAACCAGCTTCTCTTTTCTCTTCTGCAAGGCTTCTGATCAAAGAGAGAAAATCGTCAACTGCGGCGTCAGTTGTTTGGATGTGAATCACGAGGCGAGAGCCTCCTAAGTAAAGTGGGTCAGAGAGCGAGCTGGCTCTTTCGGCAATCTCGTCATAATCGAGACCCAGAGGGGAAGGATCGTAGAACACCTAATAGAAGGTTATAGGGTGGTCAAGCGAGGGAGCAGAAAAAGGTCAACTGACCATGCAGGTCTCTGCTCTGCTCAATATATCCGCACCTATGTCTTCTAAACCAGTCTCAAGTTTCTTTGCAAGATTATGCACCCTGCCTAATTGAGGAAAGTTATGCGTCAGGGCGTAGGCCGCACAAGCTGCCAAGATACCCGTCTGGCGCATCCCACCCCCAAAAAGCTTCCTAAACCATCGGGCCTTCTTAATGAGTTCTTTAGGTCCGGCTAGACAAGATCCGACTGGGGCACCTGACGATTACATATCAGCCTGGAAACAAAGCTTTTCACCGAGGGGAATGGAAACCTAGGCCTTTACTAAAACACAGGCTGACAGAATCAAAGGGGTCACATAGTTCTTTGATCGACTTTTCCGTTACAATGGCGACATGCCAGAGTCGTGCGCCGTCCAAGTGCAACTTGAGCCCGTGAGAATGCCCGTATTCCGAGATAGCGACGATCTCGTCTTGTGGAAATATGGTGCCATTGAGAGTATTCTCAAGTGCGATAACTTCGGTCGGAGCACTACAGTTGTGTTATACACTTGGATCATAAAATTGTAGATGAACGGGGCCTTACAAGTGAATATCAGAGCTAAGGATGATATTCGACTGAACCTCTGCCAATGTGAGATGATGCCCTGAGGCTCTGTTAGTGGAGTTCCCGTATGGATAATATGCCCCCTACCATTGGAGGGAATGACTGGTATCACTGTAGCGCCAGAGTGAAAGGCAGCACCGCCAGCTTCATACCTAGTGGATAGGATGTAAAGGCAAATTTACGGTCTAGGCAATAATACCTACTTATGGATGTGTGCACGATGATCACATAAGATAGTATAAGGTGGTTGTTTAAGGTGCGACCTTAACGCTATCTGGTTTGAAGCAGTTCCAGACGGCATGAGAAGTGCAGCTTCCTTGCCAGTGAGCTGGGCGATGTGGGCTTCCAACGCACTGAACAAAGATGTTAATGGTGGTTCAGATGATGTATTGAGTACATTACGCTGTGGAAGGATCATAATATACGTCGTCACCAGTGGTGGCAAGAGTCGCATAGGCGTACATCTCGGTGGTAGGGACTAGATCTCTTGAGTGTTATGACTGCCAACTAAGGAGACATTCAGACCTGTAACAGTGTCGGCTAAAGAACAGCGATGTCAGCTCCATATGTGACGCTGGACACAGACTGACATATAAAAGTGCGCGCAATTTCCTTTGCTTTTTGTGCATTGTCAAAGATGTGGTTTTTCGTAATTATGTCGCATTTGACTTGTTCAACAATTTCTTGGAGAGACATGTTGGCTGAGATGCAGAGAAGGGGGATCCTGGATGTGTTTTTCTAAAGGAACGGATCATATAGGAAGTCGCTATTTCCATGCTGCTCCCTTGGCTTGTCTTCCTAATACTGTATGCGTGATGTTGCAGGGACATAAATAGCAATTCAAACTCCGATCGATAACCGCGTGTGCTCGTAATTATTGGCTCTCATTCGTATCTGCATGGGAAACGTCAGTCTGCTTCATCTTCTCGGGCAAATATTAAAGCACTAACAAAATCTTGCACAGGGTGCAAAAGCCGCACAAAAGCGTGAGCGCAATGCTGCCGCCAGCAAAACGGCGAAGAGCCAGAACAAAGTGAATGAGGCTGCAAAGTCGATCATTTGTAGCCAATGCAAACAACCATTCGTGAGTATTTCGCACTCTCCTAGTAACCAAATTTCTCTCTTATATAGAGGGCTTAGTTTATTACTACCCGTGCACCCGCGTACGTCACCCGCAATTTCGTTGTTACAAGACTGGAAAGTTGAAACTGACATCTTCATCTAGTCTTACAGATCATGCGGGAAAACACAACAAGACTATGGAAGAATGTTTCCCTGGAGTTGGCAAATGAATAACAGCATCATTGTTTGGTTGGAATCAGTTGTGCGAAAGCTAACTTGGAATTATACCGACATCTATCTATCATGTAGCTGTTTATTTTTTACATGGAACCAAATGCCGCAGGTCCGCCTGCTGCGTTGGCTGCCCCCTTTGCCTGTAGCTTTTCGCCCACTTTTTTCTGCACCTCAGTGAATTTGGCAACGCAACGGTCGATGCAGACACTTTCGCCTTTGTTGAGGTCAGGCTCAGCATAACGCGCACTAATGCATTTGCTGTGACATGATCTATTGAAATGAAGAGTTAGACGACGGGTGGAGTTTGTGTTACGCGATGGCGAAGCTACTGACGAGACCATGCGGTTAAAGAAGTCGGTTATGGTGTCTAACCTGTAGGAATATGAGCCGCGTTAACACTGGCAATGTGCATTGAACATACTCTGTGACTGCCATGTCTATCTTGTCCATATTTACGCCAGAGGACGAGGCATTCCTACCCAGAAAAGACATGGTTGAGGGAGAGAGAGAGACTGAGAGCGACAGGTCACGTTACCTGGATCGCCATCCTCTCTTAAAAAGTCATGAAAGAGCCCACTCCGTTAGCTGTTCATCGCTGTCGGTTTGTTGATTACTCTCCATCTGCTATCACAGCCCTTGCATTTCCACCGCTGCCCCTTCCTCCAATCAAGGGAAAAAGTTTGATCAACACAAACCAACCCCCAAGATTTGGGACTCTTGCTGTTGGACATGCTAATGGAAACATTGATCTATGCGAATGGTCAGGCTCAGAAAATAAGCTACAATCTACCCAGGCATGGGTGATACATAAAGTAACCAACATCGAAGCTTTCTCTCATGTATACCTCACCAGATCATTTAGACCCTTGCTGGACCATATCCTTCAAAAGTGGACTCGATCGTCTTTGCAATTCGTTACCCAGAAAATTTTGATAGCGAGGCTACTCCATTGCTCTCAGATCTAAGATTGTTTACCTCTGGTGGGGGTAGTGAACTCTTAGAATGGGACACTGTCCGTTCCTGTGTCAGGGTATGCCACAAACTACCTTGCTTGTGCATTTCTGACGCGCTACAGAGAAGCGTCGGATCTCAAGGCGGCTCCATCTGGTGCATGGCCGCAAATCCCGCCTCGACCATTCTCGCTATGGGCTGCGAGGATGGCGCAGTCCGGCTTCTCTCTCTCGCGGGTGATACCTTGGAGCACTACCGCCGTTTTGATAGAGTCAAATGCCGTATTTTGAGCATTGCGTGGGGACCTCCTGTCCCACAAACTCCAGATAAACAACGCTCCGGTTCCCCACATGAGAGCGACAGTGATGAGGACGAAGAAGACA
The DNA here is from genome assembly GCA_018221805.1 of Rugosomyces carneus. NCBI lineage: Eukaryota > Fungi > Basidiomycota > Agaricomycetes > Agaricales > Tricholomataceae > Rugosomyces > Rugosomyces carneus. The sequence goes on along the minus strand of JABCKM010029804.1, from coordinate 98,855 downwards.
CTTGGAGTGATGCTTGGCTAGTAACGGGTGGTTCAGATAGCAGTGTCAGAAAATGGAACGTGATTACTGGGAGAGTTACTGATCGAATGGGAACCGACAAAGTCAAAGGGGAGCGTACTTTGGTGTGGACTGTAGGTGCACTCGGGTCGGTATATTAGCCATCTCCAGAGCACTTTCGTCGCATTAATTCTTTTGACTTCAGTGATGGGACGATAGTGTCTGGGGACTCATTGGGAATGGTCAAGTTTTGGGATTCTCGGACGTCTACACAGCTGCAGAGCTTCCAGGGACACGATGCAGACGTTCTCTGCGTCGCCATGGGACCAGTAAGTTCTGTTACTAGCCATACAGTTTCTTGGCCTCGGTGTGAGATCTTGAAAACAGGATGGCAATACAGTCTTCACATCTGGCGTGGATCAGAAGATATCGCTATTCTCCTTGGTAAGGGCAGGGATTTCGCAGCAAGAAGGGACCCGCAGCCGATGGGTCCATTCTTGCTCACGGAGACTGCACTCACACGACGTCCGTGCCATGGCCACCTGGCCTCCGTACACTGTTCTTCCCTCCACACATAAGCGGCAATTCCCCATGAATATAGCGCCTATTCTTGCTTCTGGAGGTCTCGACATGTCAGTGGTAATGACACCTGCCGCCCTGCCTTCGTCGACTGTCGTGAAGATCGTCAACCCGTTGTTAACAAGTGCACATTGCACGTTTGAGGACTCATATCAGCGGCGATTGGCGTATAGCGTTGGACCATCTGGTGCATCTGCTATCCATGTAGCCCGAAAAGCTCGACTGATGTCTTGCATGTACGATTCTGGTTTGAGCTTGTGGCGGATCGGAACGAGACCAACTCAAGAGCAGGAAATTTACGGAGACTGTGAGCCAGAGCTGCAGTCTACCCAATGGGAGAAATTGCTGCAGATGGATTTGAAAGTTAACACAAACCTGATTGCTAGTGGTATCTCAGATGATGGACGATGGCTTGCGGTGTCTGACTTTTATGAGACGAAACTATTCACACTTACCATCGATGTACGTACCTTATTTTATTTTATTCCTTTCCAGTAAGCTAATCAATACATTGCTCAGGCGGGAAGTTCTGCGAGCGTTCACCGAATACGGGATTTTTCTTCAATCATGCACTCCGCCCTACCTCGGTCGACTTCCTCATCCGCTAATGGTAGCCACGCCATTCAATTTACCCCCGACTCCACCAAACTGGTATTATCTACTACAATATCACCCCACGTCCTTGTTATAGATCTCACAGGGGAGAAACCGCGCGTCTTACGCAGATTTGACCAACACTGTGGCAAACGCTCCATGGTTCGGAACCGGATAATCAAAAGATACAAGGCGAATGGCGATATAGAGATGGGAGAGGTTACAGTTGAGGATGAGAATGAAAATGAGCCTAAGCAGGCTAGCTTGTCGGATGTTGCTAGTGTACTGAGGATGTCAGTCAGTCCTGATGGTCAATGGCTAGCAACCTCGGATGATCAGGGCTGCACGCATGTATTCAACCTTGACTCGTTACAGGTGAGTAATCCTTCAACAACCCCCAAAGGACACCATATAAAGCTCTTTATTTCAGCATCACACTGTCCTACCTTCCTATCCCCAACACGTTCAGTTTCTGGTCTTCGACCCCGCACGACCAGATACCCTTATTATGGCATTCCCAGATAATACTCTTCAGATTTACAACGTTGAGTCTCGCCAATTTCCTCCCTGGGGCAAAGACCTCTGCAATCGCCTTCCTCATCGTTTCACCCATGCCCATGATCCAGTGCTTGGTGTGACATTTGACCCAGCGCCGTCTATAAATGACGGGTCGCGGTACGCACTTTTTTGGGGGTCAACCTGGATCTGCAAATTGTCCTTTGGTAGCACTGTCCTCGTCGGGCCTGGGCTGAGTAACAAGAGAAGCAGGGAGACCGCAACATCAAACTTGCCACAGCCTGCTGGCGAACGCTCTGTTGATTTTCAAATGCTGGCACGCTATAGACCAATTCTACATGTTGACTTTCTGGCAAGTGGGGAATTGGTCGTCGTTGAACGTCCTCTGTTAGACGTGCTTACAGAACTACCACCGGCTTACTTCAAACATAAGTATGGCGTATCATAAAATTCCAAAAAATCCAACATGCCAGCGTGGCAGGTAATCATAACGCTACATTTAGTCTATTAGTAGAAATATAGAGTGTTGTCTACGGCTCTAGGACACTGTATGAAGATATCAGTCTATGAGATGGCTTTCTGTCGGCTATCTTGTTTATCATCCTCCCTAAGATAGCGGTCTCATGAAGGATATATCGAAAAGGAACATCCTATAATACGTACCTGGCATTAAGCAAAGATAAGTATAGCGTCCAAAAAACTCCGCAGGTTGATTGGAACGGTACACGATAGGGCAGAGGCATATATCGAAAGTTTATAAGCTGTGATGTGTTAGGGCTAAGTATTTTTAAGCCGAGGATGGGCCTACCTGTGCAATAGGCCATACTTTCCAGTTTGTCAATAGAGCCGGCTGATACAAGTCGGTGAACTTTTCTCTTATCTGGGCAGGAGTTCGCCTCTCCATAACTCCCATAGAGCCCAAAAAGATGCCGAGCTGTTTAGTTGTTGATAGATGCTTTGAGAGATTTCATAGAAGGCAACGTACACCGATGGGTGCCCTTTGCAAACTTTGAGTGACGTCATAATACGGCGGCAGTGAGTTGACCTACATTATTAGCTGATCACACGCCACCCTCTTGGATAACGTTCTTAAGTTCACTCTGCGTGAGCCAGGTATCGTCCGTGGTGGGAACCGTTTTTCAAGAAAACCGTTCCAACGCCCCAGAAATGGGCCTAAACAAATTAAGGGGTGCACTCGCTGTCAAAAATCATTGCTCACTAATGGCAAATCCGAAGACAAAGAAGCGTAGTGTCCGAGAGAGGTCATAGGAAGAACGATCATTCTTCTGAAAACGAAAAGGTGTGGGCAAATCAAAGATGGATATATTTCTTGTTCAACGTACAGTCTTTTCAGTCACTTGAGCGACAAAATCACCTAGCGAGTTCAAGCAGCCACCCGTGAAAGCTAGAGTGATGTTTGGATGGGTATCAAATGAGTTCTGATAAGCACGAGCAATAGTTAGAGCGGCCATAAGATAGTGTGTGTTTATCGCATAAGGACTTCTTTTTTTTATAATACACAGAAACTCCAACAGTGGCTCATTATGACGATGATCACAAGTGGGGAGGCTTAATATCACATGACCAGCGCGATGCACCAAACACGCCATCATAGCCCAATTTGGTCAGCCAATCCCCGCCCTATAAAGCGTAGCATTCGTCTTCTCCTCGCTCAGTCAGCCTCCCTTTCTCAAACCATCACTATCCCCCCCTACTATAAACACATTCTAATCCACATTCCTATTACATACTTTATGCCTTCCTCCAAGCTTTTATTCCTCGCCCTGGCGGCTGCCACTTTACACATCAATTTTACTTTCGCTATCCCCGTCGACAACTCTGGAAACGCTTACTCCGGAAAGGGTGGCAAAGCTTCTGGGGGCGATGTCGACAATAAGGACGGTGGACTCCTCGGTATTCTTGACTTGGATCTCTTCTCCGGTCAGTCCTCTACTACGCCACACTGACAGGTTTGCTCATACTCGAGCACTTAGGCAATGCCGGCCCTGGCGGACTCGCTGATTCAGGAAACGCAATAGGCGGTCCTATACGATCAGAGCGGGGTGGTGAGGGTGGTGGTGATTCAGATAACAATGGGAACGCTTATTCCGGGGACGGAGGCAGGGCCGACGGTGGGTCGGTGGACAACGCGGGAGGTCTCATCAACATTAACTCAAGTATGCATTGATCTTCCACGTTGATGAGACTTTATTGATGAACCGCGAATGCAGATAACGCCGGCCCAGGAGGAGATGCGAGAAGTGGTGACGCTCATGGTGGTGTTGCCTTTAGCGACGATGCCGATGATAGAAACGACGGTGGCCATCACGACTATGACTACGACCACGACCATGAGCACGGAGGTGGTGACTGCCATGTTTGTGCGCTGGATGAAAAATAGACGCAAAGGACGGTGTACTACTAGAACCTACCTGGATAGAATTTAGTCGTGTCAGGACACGCGGGACTTGTATCAACTAGCAAACAAAATGTATTAGTAGGTTATTTACGCAAATGTAGCATCATGCAGGATCATAGCAGTCGTAACTTTCCAGTCACTTCATTGACTAAGGCAACAGGTGCTGGACCAATGCCTAGAACTGTCCTTGTATCCTCTGCCACTTGCGTGAGACCCCTGTAGTAGAGTCAGCATACAAGACGTTGCAAAACATTGCATGCCACTTGCTGATCCCTGATAGAGCGGGCGCATAGATTTAAACTTTTCGCAATAGCTTCCAGCTCTAATAGCTGCTCTTCCGAAACGGCTTTCAGGGCTATCTTGGCTTGGCTAAGCAAGTTATGACGCGTCTCAGAGTGTTAATGGCATTTGAAGGGGTAAGACACGTACCCAGTCGTTTCCCAATGCTTTATCAGCTGAAAAGACAGTGTAAGTGGGGCATGGACACAGTAGTATTGAGCTACAGACTCCGGGATTAACTTTCACAAGGGCTTTATAACAGGCCAAGGTTGCATGCCTAGCAAGATGGATCTGTAGGCCATCCTTTATTTGGTAGATGCATCTCTGCTCACCCGCATCTTTGCACGCTAGCATCAAAATTACAACAGCTGTTAGAGAAGGACAACACACTGTGCAGCAATTTTTCCAGAGGTCATTTTCAGATCAGTCCTTACGACGAGAACCTTTAACGATAACAGTAACTGCATGCAGAAGACAGTCATGATGAGAAAACGTACGAGTTTACAAGGTTCCATGAACGTGGGTTTAATGGAAGAAAGGTCTCCGTCTGGAATGTCTTCATCTATTACTGGGTCTTCTTCCTCTAACGCTGCTCCTTCTAGTGCTTGAGAAACAAAAATATCTGTCTTCTGCTGCGAGCCAATGTGAAAACCTAATGTAAGAGAAGCAGCTGAAAGGAGCACGGTCAGCGCGACTGCATAAAGGATCAGTGTCAAGCAAGATGATAGATCGTATTGTACAACGCACCTCTCAATGACCAGTGGCTTGTCGACGACATCGCGCAGTGCCGGCAAAGTCCGAAGGAGGTGTGAACATATTTTTTTGGCATGGCCTGTAAACATCATTATCTAACAAGCACGTACTGTATGTGTTTTTGATCATTTTGCTGCGGTATCTCATTGAAAAATAGCTGCATAACTCAAGTCTGCTAAGAATGGCGACTGAAGAGAGTATCTCTGATGCATCCCGGCAGCCATTCTCCTCTCTTAATCTATCTGAGCAAACGACTAAAGCGCTCGCTTCAATGGGGCTGGCCACTATGACACCGATCCAGGCGAAATCGATACCGCTTCTATTGACGGGAAAGGACGTCCTAGGCGCTGCTCGTACAGGTTCAGGGAAGACTCTGGCTTTCCTAATTCCTGCTGTCGAATTACTCCATAGGCTAAAGTTCAAACCCATGAACGGTGTGCAGTCATAGATTTTCAAATCTGTCATTGGTTTCATGTATATGTATAGGTACGGGGATCATAGTTATCACTCCTACGCGAGAGTTAGCCTTGCAAATATTCGGCGTTGCGAAGGATCTTATGGCAAACCATTCACAGACCTACGGGATTGTTATGGGTGGAGCGAACAGAAAAGCTGAAGTAGATAAGCTTGTGAAGGGAGTCAACCTACTCATCGCGACACCTGGGCGGCTTCTGGACCATTTGCAGGTTAGCGTTCTCTAACCTGATTTCATGTGCTAAGCTGACAGTGATGTCGGCACTGCTATCCTTGGAAAGGATACGAAAGGATTTGTGTTTCGGAATTTAAAAGCACTTGTTATTGATGAGGCGGATCGAATATTGGAAGTTGGTTTCGAGGAAGAGATGAAAAAGATCATCAAAATTCTTCCAAACGGTTCGTTTGTTCTGTATGCCAGTTTCAAAGAAAGAAGTAAGATGATGTATTCCTAGAAAACCGTCAATCGATGCTTTTTTCGGCAACTCAAACAACAAAGGTGACCGACCTAGCCCGAATTTCACTTCGGCCAGGTCCAGTGCACGTCGATGTAGACAAAGAAGAAGCTACGAGCACAGTGTCAACCCTATCGCAAGGATACGTTGTCTGTCCCTCTGACCGGCGGTTCCTGTTATTATTCACGTTTTTGAAGAAGACATGTTTTGGCAAGGACACCAAAAAAAAGGTCATCGTATTCTTCTCGAGCTGCAACTCGGTCAAATATCATGCAGAACTGTTGAACTATATTGATGTTCCCGTTTTGGATCTTCACGTGTGTACGCCAGCCATTGTACCATACACTAGTTTTATTTAACCCCCCTCCCCAGGGAAAGCAAAAGCAGCAAAAGCGAACCAACACATTTTTTGAATTTATCAACGCCGAATCTGGTATCCTTTTATGCACAGACGTGGCTGCACGAGGGTTGGATATCCCACGAGTAGACTGGATCGTACAATACGATCCTCCAGATGACCCGCGGGACTACATACATCGGGTTGGGAGGACAGCGCGTGCGGGCAAAGTGGGAAAAAGTCTACTGTTCTTACTGGAGAGCGAGCTTGGGTTTCTGCGATATCTGAAACAGGCCAAGGTACCTTTAAACGAGTTTAGCTTCCCAGCAGACCGGATAGCCAATATTCAAAGCCAGGTATGTGATTATTGAATTCTCTGATGGGAAAAACTATATTCAAAATGACTGCAGCTAGAAAAATTGCTACAGAAGAATTATTTCTTGCACCAGTCTGCAAGGGATGGGTTCCGGTCGTATTTGCAGTCTTACGCGTCATATTCATTGAAAAGAATATTTGATGTAAACCAGCTGGACCTTTCAAAGGTGGGAAAGGCATTTGGGTTTGCTATTCCCCCTAGGGTGAACATCAATGTGGGGCCGGGGAAGTCGACAGCGACGGGGGGTAGAAAGCGGCAGAGGGAGGAAGAACAGGAGGAGCGATTTGAAGAGGTTCATGTACCAGAGCCTGAAAGGGAGGAGGAGGAGGAGGAGGCTGTACCAGATGCACGGAAAGGTCGTGACCGACGGAAAAATGGGAAAACAGAGCAAAAGTCAGAGATGTACAGAAAAGCAAAAATACAGCGGGGATCTTGGAGTAGATAGTAGGTCAACTGTGGATGACGTAATGGTAAACGTGACGTGATGTAGTCCGTCACATTGCACACGTTTTTAGTTTCAACGTCAGCTTAGCCTTTGACCTCACTCTCAACGTTGTATACTTTTATTTCCTTTTCCTTATGGCTACCACCCAGGTATGCTCTTTCACGATTTTTTGGGCTGCCACAAAGAGTTGAAACTCGCTACTATAGCATTATTTGTGGGCATCTGGCCACTTTTTACTCCTAATATCTGCGTTGCGCAATCTCTTCATGTGGATCACGTTCAAAGGCGTGTCTACCTGGTGGTATAAAGGTGAATTGCTCTTGTTTATGCTGCTATGTAATGGATATGGAGCCAAATTTGCAGCGAGTTTTACCGGAGCCCTCATAAGTTATGCCATTGTTTGCCAGTACGTGTCCATCAGTTGAATGTTCCAACGTGTTTGCCTAATGATTTTTCAACCAAAAAACTAGGAAATCCCTTGGTGTACGTGAAATTCAAGCAGCTGAAGTTTCCTGCCATTGTTTATTATGATTGCAGACACCTCAGCCAAACGTCGCGTGGTTTCGCCGTGCCATACTTGACGAGGTGAGCATTCTATGATGTTCATTGATGTCCAGCAACGCATGACGAGTTTGTCTCTCAGAACGTCCAATACTTCGTTTTAGCCTTCTTTTGGTGGTCTTCGAAGCCGATTACAGTCACCTTGTTGCCATATGCTATTTTTTCGGTCTTCCACGCGCTGACGTTCATTCGTACAACGTTGATGCCCCAATTTTTGCCTCCTGGGCCTCCCGCAGGTGCGAATGGAGCTCCTCAACCCCATCCTATGGCGAAAAAGTTACAATCGTGGGTGAAATGTAAGGTTGCAGCGTGTATTCCCATTGGATGACGACAGTTGATTGTATTTGCAGCCAACTACGACGCTGCGATGAGAGTCGTTGCATATACTGAACTCGTTATTCTTGTGCGAGTTGTTATTGGAGCCGTGACATTTCAAAACTCCCTGCTTTCCCCTGTGATTTATGCGCATTTCATTCGACAACGATACTATTACTCTGCATTTACTCGCGAAGCGTTGACGGTGACGAACCGGTATATTGACGGATTTGTGCGCAGGCCCGGCAATCCCCCAATGCTGGTAGTTATTTGGGAAAAGGCACAGATGCTGGCAGGTCGGTGGGTCGGGAGCACACTTGCTCCAAACCCCGCTCCACCCCGTAGGGAGTAGTGACAGTAGAGTAATATACGTCATTTGATTTCGTCGTTATAAAATCCTGGCCCTCTAATGTCTTAGACGCCATGTCTTCTCCCATCTACAACTTTTTCAACGGGATACTCACTGCCTTCCTTGGGTTATTCCAAGCTATACTCTCAATCATCACCAATGTTGTCAGCTTTATAGTGTCAACAGCTACAACTATCATTACATATTGCACAGGTAAGCTCCGGTTCGTTAAGCTTTAATCAACCTTGCTTAGCCCCGTGTCTGTTCAGAACATGTTGTTGCGTTACTCGTCATAGGGGTGCTTATAGCTTTATGGTCGCGTGGTAGAATCCGACTATAGTACTTAAAAATAAGTGCGGACTGTACTGTAATTTTGCCAGCACGTCGGTTCAAATAAAGCAATTCCAAACACGGACATACCTTGACCATGTCCCGTATACCCGTTCCTTCTACTCATCGCAGTGACGCCTCCTCTCCAATTCCCTTTCCCTCAGAGCCTCCTCCTTCTCCTCCTCTTTCACGTAATAGTCATACCCACTCACGCCAAATCACGACTGCCTCAATGTCTTCTCTATCTTTCTCCGGTTCCGTCTCAGAGACTAGGAAGAAGCAATCAAAGAAAGACGAGGTATCTCTTTTGCTTTTGCCATATACCAGTTCAGGACCCGGTTCATCAAGATGGCTAAAATAATCTTATCACAGGCTATACGCAAGAAAATAGAGTCTGAGCTAGCTAGAAAACGGACTATATCTACAACCCATACCCAGCGTAATAAAAAGGGAAAACCTGCTGCTGCTAAAGGGACCGTCGCAGCTCTGAAACCCACACCTGCGCTTACCGTTCCCGAAAACATTACTGTTGCAGAAGCAAGTCAGCTATGCGCTGCTAAAAGGACGGACTGTGTCCTTGTGGTAGACGACGAAGAAGGCTTGAGCGGAATATTCACGGCGAAAGATTTAGCCTACCGCGTAAGAGCTCGTTTTCATCCATGCGACATGTCGCTAAACTTGTGAAAGGTTACTGCAGAGGGCCTCGACCCTCATAACACCCAGGTTCACCAGATCATGACACGCAACCCGATGGTCACCAGAGATACCACGAGTGCAACTGAAGCATTGCAGTTGATGGTCTCGAAGCATTTCAGGCACTTGGTATGTGTACAGCCGCTTCCTCTGTGTATATATGTAAATTTCTCTACCCTTTAGCCTGTCTGTAACGAAGATGGCAACGTTGTTGGCCTCCTCGACATCACCAAAGTCTTTCATGAAGCACTCGGCAAGGTGGAACGCAGCTCTGCTGCATCAGAACAGCTCTTCACCGCTATGGCGGGTGTTCAGTCAGAGCTTGGTGGCGTTGGGTCGAATCCTCAAGCTGCGGCTCTCCTTGCGTGGGCGGAAAAACTCCGTGAAAAAACGGCATTGCCAGATTTAACAACTATAATGGACTCGCGTACTCAACCTGCTACCGTCAGTCCAAAAACGACCGTGAAAGACGTCGCGAAATTGATGAAGGAAAGGCGTACAACGGCCGTTTGCGTGATGGAGGGAAGTAATCCTGTGTCTTCTGGGATGAACAGCGGAGGGTTACGGATCGCGGGAATCTTCACTAGCAAGGACGTCGTGTTGCGTGTTATCGCTGCCGGGTTGGATGCAGGACGGTGTAGCGTGGTCAGAGTTATGACGCCACATCCTGACACTGCACCCCCCACCATGACCGTCCACGACGCACTGAAAAAGATGCACAGTGAGTTCTTAAAAATCTGTTTGTAGAAATGGGACTGATTATTGGCGGCCGCCAAGATGGTCACTATCTTAACCTTCCTGTTGTCGAGGGTGATGGCCGCTTGGTAGCTATTGTCGATGTTCTCTCTTTGACCTACGCTACTCTTGAGCAAGTAAGCTATTGCCAGTCTGATGCCTTTTGGTTACTGAAAAAATGGATCAGATGAATGCGGTGAGTGGCGAAGATACTACATCTGAGGCGGAGAATGGACCTATGTGGGGTCGCTTCTTCGACTCTATTGGGCAGGAAGACTCCGAGTCTGTGCTATCAGGTTCTCACCACGGTCCATCGGATATACGCTCTTTTCAATCTCTACACCGCCTGGATCCAGTTCAACAGTCACCTTTCTCTGAAGTTCACCCCAACGATTCAGCATCAGTTATGGACGATGAACCTATGTCGGCTCTAGAAGGACGTCTTCGTCAGAAAGAAGCTGTTTCTGCTACCGGGGCTATACCTGTTGATGACGGAACGTATGTGTTTAAATTCCGTACGCCGAGTGGTAGAACGCATCGATTCCAAGCTCGTCATGATGATGTCGAACATCTTCGGGAGGTCGTCTCGGGCAAACTGGCGACGGACCCATTCTTTACGGAATACCAAGCAACAAATGACTCCGAGCGGCCTGATCCTGTGGACTTTCATCTATCATACACGGACACTGATGGGGACAGCGTTTTGATAACGTCGGATAATGATGTAACGGATGCTGTTAAAGTTGCGCGTAAAGCTAAGAGTGATCGAGTTGTGTTGCATGTACAAGGCGGTAAAGGATGGGCAGAGGCTGGGGCGGATAAGAGCGAGGCTAAGGCTGCGGAAGCTGCTGCTGTTACCCGAAAGGAAGTCAAGGAGGTAGAAAAGGTTGATTTTACAGCGGTTGAAACACCTACCCATAGCCCGCCTTTGGCTGAGCATGTTCCTGTAACAAATGAACAGGAGATGGTGCTGGGTATACCAAAAGACATGCTGCTTCCTGCTAGCATTGGGGCATTGGCTGTGGTGATTATTGGAGTCTTCACCATTTCTCGCTTGACATCCAACAACTATTAGAATATTTTTGGTTTTTAGTTACGGACAGTAATTAGTAGAATTTCAGAGTCCGCGACAGTCACGCGTATCGGACGCGCCTTTGCTCTCCTTCCTCCAGTAAACTTTAAAGACCTAAATATGCCCAAGTCAGAACGCGAAGAAACGATCATCGCTCTGGTTTCGTCCTCCTTTTCTTCTCTTGTACAGTGTCGCTCATATCCCTTTTAGACGGCACGAATCTTCTCGGCCATGGTCAATGACCTTGTTATGGATGCGACGCTCCAAGCGCATCACCAAGTAGCTCGAAGTAGAGCTACTTGCAGTATTTGTAACACACGGTACATTATTTATCTTATGGTCCTGGCCTTGCTGATTCCAGATATCTTGTTGGATATTCAGATGTGGTGCAGGTAAAGACACATTATGCCTATACGTACTGAGCGAGTCTTTGTCCATTGACATACAAATCACAAAGTACATACCCCCGCACCCACTGCTGCTTCCTCCACACAACAAGTATCTATCCTTCCTACTTCAAGGCAAGGGAGCCCTGCCTCAACAATTGACGCAAAAACAGCAAATGGGTCCTCTGGAACAGGGACGAACACCCCAACAAGCGTCAAAGATGGGAACCTCTACTTGGAATGCGTCAACTGCTCAAGGCAGGTGTGTAAATTACCGCCCGCACTTTTCTACCGTCGCTCAACAATCGAAATGGAATATCCTCTCTCGCTTCATCCATCAATTCCGCCGCTGTGTAACTAATACCCCTCGGATGTGCAAGATTGCTTCCAACCGCTACGCACCGCATCTAAGTACATGCATGGGCCTTGCTTCTGCAAGGAGATCCGGAAACGTTCGCGGTAACAACAAGTCGATGTGTGCATCAATTCATTTCGCGACTCCCTTCATACTGATACTGTATGTGTTCGTGTGCCTCACAGGCCCCCGTCAGATGCTGGACGATCTCCCTCTCCGAATTCTGATCCGGAGGCTATCTCCAATGATAGCCCAAAGACGAAGGGCAAAGGAAAAGCTGCTAGTAAACGCGCAGGTAAGACATTGTCAACGAGCTAGAGTTCGTCGTTGCTCATTGTTATGGGATTGTCTAGATGAGGCAGAGTTTAAGCTAAAGCGCAAAAGGGTCTGTTGCTCCTCTGCTTAAATCATCAAATAGTCGTGCCTAATTACATATTCTAACAGCTAAATTCGCCTTCAGTGTCGCCCACAAAAAATCTGAAGAAGCAAAAAACAACAGGTATTTGTGATGCTTGAACTCGTAACACCGTATCTATCCCTCCTACAGCATCACCCGTTTCAAAGTTCAAGGCCCGATCAGACGCATCCGCATCGCGAAGCAATAATGTGAGTCGACCCTAGCTTTTTTGCAATAGTGAAATAATGACAACCAAAGTCTCATCACTCTCCCTCGAATACACAACTCAAGACACCGTCGAAACTTCGGGAATCTTCGACAGCTTCGTTTATGGGGGGTTCCTCAAGCTCTAACTCATCTCGCGACTCTTCACCTGCAGCCTCGGCTGCAACGCCCGCCTCATCGACCTTCTCCCGCAGCCCGCACCTTGTAAACCGTGCAATTGCCAACAAAGCAAAAGTCAATGGTACTGGCCCTCCGAAACGTCCAAGCCCACCGCGTCCTCCACCTGTAAACGTTCCTGATTATTCGATAGGTAAGTTTATATAGAGAACTGTAGACACACGACCAAGGAAAAGCTGACTATACCCAGATGTCGAGGGAGAGGAGACAGGATCTTCGACAGACACAGATAGCTCGTAGTCCTTTTTATTGTTGAGAACACATACCCTTTGGATACCTTTTCACGCGTGTACTACTAACCCAATTATAACCTTTGTTTTTGGGAGAGAGATCAGAAAATCGTTCGCATAAATAATCTAGGGAAATCTTGAATGAAAAATCTATAAACTTCTATGTTAAAATGTATCTTCAACTCTTTTTTGTGGTCATCGAACTCTAGAGCAGACGACTTTTCACCGACTCGAACAAGCGAGATTAACGTCATTCCACAGAGCTGCGGGTGGGCAAGCGGGTGGGAAACAACGACCAGAACCCGACCAAAATGATTCCAAGCGGAACGGTTATGTATGTCAACGTTTGCATCCCTTTGATATTGGTGACCACACCAACTATAAAGGGAAACAACGCTGTGACCACTTCCGGTAAGGCCTCGCCGCAAATCAAGTGCAGGAGGAAAACTTACCACTGCCCAGGCTAGCGAAAGTGGAACTAAAACAAGTGTAAGCGATCCGAAGCAGCCAAGGATAGACGGAGAACTCAGCCTACATCACGCCCATAGCAATCATATGTGTTTCAGGCGGCAAAATATCACTCGCCAGTCTAAGGAGAGCCGGGAAGACAGGCCCGTAGAGCATGCCAGCGACACTGACAGAGACTGCGTTCTGAATGTTTGAATTGACTACCCAAATCAGGACCTGCATAATAAGGATGGCCACTGCGAGTAACGCAAAAGTCAGCGCTTCAAGTGAGCATTCCCACAGAAGCAGGCAAACCTCTAGAAAACCCAACTATAAATATCTCAGCATGTAAAAAAGTGCAACTCGATGCTCACAAACAAGTAAGAACTGTGTATTTCCTCCCAGCGAAAGATAGCCTGTCAAGATCGTGAGTATTATCTGGCTGATCCATATCCGGGTACTGACCGAGGGACGAAATAGCCCCAAGCGAAGCGCCCTATCGTATTACCACCCCAGAAGCCAGAAGTAACATAGCCCACCGTTTTGGGGTTTGCCTCCTGAAGCACGATCAGCCATGAGCTTGATGAAAGATAGACCGGTGCTTACTCTTATGGCTAAAAGGTAAGTCACCATCTAAAGCAATAGATCAGCTTTTTCTCCACAAGAACAAGACGTGACCACTGACAAACCCCTGTGTCGCAGTCTCGCTGGACGCAATAATTCAGTCAGGCAGGAGACTACACACAGGCGTTACTCTTACCTGCCATAATGAAGCATTGAGAAGATAGAGAAAGCCCACACGTAACATAACGAGAGCACAAAACGAAGGCCTGTTATATCCATAAGTGTGCAGAAACATGTTCGCAATTGAATCTCACTGCTCGATTGATGAGGCGGGGAAGCGTTTTGCAGGTCCTTACTATCAAAGGACGATGAGATTGCGTTTACTTCGACCATCGATTTTCGAAATTCTGCAGCACTTTCCCGCGCGGTGGGCCTGAAGGTAAAATGCAGCAGAGTGGTATTGATTGCGGAGAGCACGAGAGATCCAAAGTAAAAATGGGGCCACGGAACGCCACTCGAGATAATTGTTTGACAGACGATAGGCGACAAGACGCCACCTAGGCCTAAAAATGTAGGGTGAATTGGTATACAGCCGCCTCATCAAGGTGACTTACTCCAGAACCCCAAAGCATAGCCCAATGATTGACGGGGGCCAGATGCATAATATGCATTCCTAACAAAACAACATTTCAGCATGATTAGTCGACGTAAATAATTCAAGTAGCTACAAAGACGCTAAATTTTTGATATCAGTATTGTCAAAGATCAGGCCGAGCACACGACTGACCGGTCAAAAGTGCCCGAGAAAATGCCGCCACAGCATATGCTACGAACGTAGCTGGATAGCCACCTCTGATGCCAACCAGAACAAAGAATCCGGCATGAATCAGGCTTGAAATGACCAAGACCAAATGTCGGGATTGGTATGCTGAATGCCTGACGCCAAAATATTCTTTGGGAGATGATCGAGAGAGGAAAGGCATATAAGGTATCGAAGACGTCGTTGGACGATTGGCAGGGCAACGCCCTAAAAATCGTATGACTGTTTCTAGAAGGAGGGTTCCCGCAAAGAACCTACCACAAGGTGTATCAGTTGACCGTGTTAAAGATGTAACATAACTTGGGGTACTAACCCGCAGGTAGTGCCAGTGAACAGCAACGAAGACGTCATGGGGTTCAAATTGAAATCTGAAGTAAAATCTGAGTTTCCATTAGTTCATATATACGGAAAAGACTATCTTGCGACATACAGGGCAAGACAGTGCCAGTCACTGCCACAGCGTTAGATGTGACATTGTGGCGCAAAGAGATAGTATCCGTACCGCCGTCACCCCAGCCGCAAAGAAAATAAGCAAAAAATCCACTGGAGAGACGCCACTTGAGCCTTTCTTTTGAACATTCTGAGGAGGCATGGCTATCCATGCCGTACTCTGAACTAGCAGCTGAGTAGATTGGGCTTTGCCCGGTGCCCGTTGATGAAATTTCCGTTGGCGAAGGAGTTGGCGTGGGTAGCGTCAGTGGAGGAATACTATGTCTATCAATGGCAGTGCTGGTAAAGTAATCAGAGACGTGAGCAACGCGTAGAGGAGATAGAGCAAGAGGGCCTGGACGAGCGGAATCGGAGAGTTCTATGCATTCGACGCTTTCGAGAGGCGAAAGTTCGTCAAGAACTGCACTACCATTGGAGTCAGAGTCTGGCGCTGAAGTGGACAGATAAGGAACTGCGGAAATCAAGTGAGAGCTACGTCGGCGTCCCCTGAGTGTGGTTTGGCAGGATTCCAATACAAATGGTCGGAGTAGGGAGGACATTTTTTTATTGCAAAAAAAAAAGACGAGGAACTTCATTATAAGGCAAATTTGGTAGCAGGATATCTTGCAAGATTATATCCGCAATGTCCATTTGGACTATATCGCCATGGACAAGACATTAGAGATTTCCGAATCAAAATAGTGCCGAGGACCTAGGGACAGTCACATATGTCGTGAACCCTTTAACATTGCGCGACACAAAAATTCTAATTGGACAGTTAATCGAATTGAAACGTAAAATGGGACGGATCTCGCATTATATTGGGGTTTTGCACCCTTGATATTTAGATACCTAAACCATGAATGAGCCGCGTGTCTGTCTGGAAAAGAAATTTGTAGGGCTAGATATAACCATTGAGGCAAAACTTCCCAGAACAGAACATCTCATGACCACCGAGAACGGATTTTGCAGGCATGAAGGTATTCGTTAGTGCTGGAAAGACGATGTGCGGAATCAAACCGGAATTCTCTCAGTTAACCTCGTGACCGCGAAATCACTATCATCTTGAGCCTCTACTTATGACCCCGACCAGTCAAGGCAAGCCAATTAGTGACATAGCCGACTACTCACGATTAAGTCGTCCCACAAAGTCGGCACGTATACTGCCGTCGTCGCTGCATCGTTACTTTTCGGATATTGGGCCGGCGTCCGGTCGCGTCCATTGTCCTCTAAACCGAATTACGAGGGCACGCAGCTTGGGCACCTAGATACTCCTGAGGGAAGTGAAACTTCCAGTGCTGCAGGAGACGGCGACATTGCGTCTATTCGGATTAATCAGGATGATGAATGTAAACTTGTGAGCCGTGCTTCCGTCCGTCTGAGTCTCTGAAAGGTCTAGCGACGTGATGCGGCAGGCTCTTGTTGTTCGAACAGATTTGGGAATGTCATCTGGAAAGATCGCAGCACAGTAAGCCTTGACTTCCAAAGTCCTTCTTGTTTTTCACACTGGGTATCGTCTAGGTGCTCGTGAGATTTACATTGCACATTATTTTGAGACGTCATTGATTATTGACTACCAGTCATGCCACTCTGGCATGTTACAAAACTCTACTATCCACAAATCCTTTGGTGTGTTCATCTACCTTATGGACTTCTTCATCGAGTCAAAATTTTTTAGCTCCTAAGACAATGGGAGCGCACAGGGTAAACCCGTTTCAATCAGTCTATACTCAGTTGACAGACCTTTCTATCAGTCAGACCAAAATCGCTCTTCGCTGTGAAGATGAGAACGAGCTACTGTTGCTGCAAGCGCAAGCTCAAAGTTTAAATTTATGTGCTCGTTCCATCCAGGACGCGTTTGTGAATGTTTATATTTCCCAAGGGCGTTTTCGCTGATGTTGCCATAGCGGCAGGACCCAAATAGCGGCAGGTTCACGGACAGTTCTTGGAATAGCTGGTCAGTACTTAGTAGCCTTGCGTATAGTAATGAAGGATTTCATTCATGTTTTTTTATTAGGGCCTACTCGCCTGATCAATCAAGTTACTAGTAGACTACGACTTTTGTAATGACAGTACTTGCACTTGACAACGTAAAATGTCAAACAGATACAAACATTGGCAGCCACTGCTGCTGTGACTTTGCTCAATACTGTACCGATTACCTGTCATTCTGCTCATCGCCGGGCGGCGACAACGTCCAGTCTCTACTGTCTGCAACAATGCAGTCACACGCTCCTTATTTCAGTAATATAAATACTCCTCATGCCCAACAGGAAGAGTACAAAGCCTCCTATGACAACCTCATCGACGAATACGCTAAACCATACACTGCGGGCAGCAACCACCAAGCATTCTCAGTCAGTACTCCTACCTCTGCCACTCATCGGCGGGGTGCATCCTTGACCTTCAACAAGAGTTTCTCATCCTCAAAGCACTCCGATGATACCTCACACGAACCATTGCCGAATATATCTTATCCACCCGCACCACCCGTAAAAGAGACGGACACGCGAAGCCTATGGCAGAAGGTTTGTTGCATTTTGGTGAGGTTTTCTGGCCAACACTAATGTGCATTTTAGATAATACCTGAATCACTCGCGTGTCGGCTGTACATCCTTACCGTTCTTGTTGAGACAACGACAGATTTGGCTATCGAAGGTGAACTCTTACTTCGACTGCGAGCCGAAACACAGGAAGGGGACGATGGTCAAATGACTTCGCGAAAAATGCCTGTCTATCTGAGCATCTTTGCACTTGCTCAGTGCGTGATCCTTCGCTTGCTTCTGAACTCAAAAATGATATCGTATAAACAGTGTCTTCCAACTGGTCATGGCAATTGACGCTGTATATGCTCGGAATACTCTCCAGTTTCTATGCCTAGCGTGAGTTTCGCCGCATGTTATTTTAACCAAAATCAAAATCTCATGGTCTTTCAGGGTGTTCAACGCACTATTCCTGGTTTACGCAATCATTCAAATAGGTGAAATCCGAGCGGCAATATCAGATGCCACAGCGGGTGTGTCGACTATACCAATCCACGTCCTAACTACAATCATACCTGTCGTGATCTCCGTTTCGCAAGTCGCGTATCTTGGTCTAGGGTGGAAGATATATCACGAGTTCGGATGGAAGGTTTACAAGTTTCTCGGCGCGGACCGAAGAGTCAAGAAGATGTATGCGAACTACCAGGTCTACGAGTGTCTGGTTAAATTTGATGTCTTTTTCTGGGCCGGCTTCTCTGTGCAGTTTATCTGGCTGGTACTTCAGAAGACTGACTGGGAGTACTACGTAACATGTGCAGCTCTACCTTTGTCCATCGTGCTCTTAGCGGAAGGTCACCTCGCCGCACGGCACGAAAATAGATGGATGATGGCTACATTCATGTCGGGGTGCATTGGTGCTATGGTCTACTTCATATATAAGGTGATTTTGGCTGATTAGCTCGCTTTTACGTCGACTAACGCTTAGGTAGCTCATCAAAGTCTTGTTATATAAGAATGGCGACTTCAAATTCGTGTGGAAATCTTTGACCGTTTTTTGTAAGTTTTCACATACGGATATTTCACGAAATATTGACCTTTCAATAGCTATCATCGCCATCGCCCTTCTCATACTGACCATGTCATTTTCGGTTATTGTGATGAGAAATTTTGGTCGTGGCTTGAAGGACGCATGTGCGTTATCTTTGGATGTTTTTAAAACGCCAACTGATTTATTATTAGTGGAGAGGAAAAGCAATCCAACCCATGCACGCTACGTATCACAAGCACATCGGAGAGCTGCAAGTACTAGTCTCAACCGTATGAGCATCACCTAAGCCAACTAGACACTATGCATATGTATCCAATCAATCAAACCACGACCACCATCGCTTTTCATCAAACGGACTCATTTTGTTTAAGTACAACGGCATATTTTAGGTTACATCTAAATTCATCCTGTCGATTTTCAAATGCCTGTTGACCCAGGCATCTCAACTTTTTCATTCCACATTCTCTACTGTTTATTACCTTCATTCCGACCTATTTAGATGTATTATTGGAATGATTGCAGCCGGCACAGTGAAATTATACATTTTTATTTTTAATAAATGTTTATCAGGAGCTGTCAGTGCCACCGCACGTAAACGTGTCCTTTACACTTCTCCCTTGTTCTTCCAACAGATGCAAATATAAAAGTCACCTAAGCCAGCATCGAACTATGGCTCAACGGTATATTCTAGTACCTATTTATTATGGTGCTCTGCCTCTTACGACCATTGCAGTATACGTCAACCAACATCGCTTCGGGACCGATCAAACCTCCTCGGCGTGACACCGCCTTCATCTGGACGGTCTTCGCCTTTCAATGGCTCCGGTTATGGACACCAGGAGGAAAGTCGACATCGTTATGTGGATGATCTAGAGGGTCAGAATGACGAAGCTCTCGACGGTCTCAGCGCCAAGGTCAAAATATTGAAGGACGTAAGCTAGCTTTTTCATATCATACGAACGGCCATCTCATGTAATATAATTACCCTTTGCATAGATCACTATTGGGATTGGAAACGAAGTTAAGGAATCAACGAAACAACTGAGTCAAATGGTGCGGTAATAATTTTTCTATGATACATGTCGAGCTAAAAAGTATCCAGAACGACGCGTTTGCCGAGACGTCTGGTATTCTGCAGGGAACTTTTCGAAGAATGAACAATATGGCTGAGAGACAGGGTTGCCGGTGGCTATGGTACATCGTCTTCTTGACCATTGTTTTCTGGTTCTTTATTGTAGTTTGGTGGTTTCGAAGATGACACGTTTGCTGCGCCTGTAAAACCAACTCCACCACTGCATACTTTTATTATTCACTGGTATTACAAGATATCCGGATCATAACTTAATGGACAAGGGGCAAGATGGCCCGGAAGCTATGGTTCGGCAAGAAGCTGCCCATTCCCAATCTCCCAAATCATGCGTCGGCGAAGTTGAGGCATGTCCGACTGTGTAAATCTTACAAACCTGTCCCCTTGCGACAACCCTTGAAGATATTGGCACGTAAAAACACCGCAATCGTAGCCATTTTCCTGTTGTGGTTCCTACCAGCAGAGTCCTAGCTTAGAACATCCGGGCATGCAGGTAGGTGCACCTATGTACTCACCTCTATTGAACAATCCTGCCAACCTTTGAAATCAAAAGGCTTCCCCTTCTTGTTCCGATGCTCTGCATCAAGGTATGCTCGAAGGACCTATATATGTCGATTAGCTGTTTGGGTAATACTGTCGAAAGACCTCATACCTGAAAGACGCTGTCTCTCCTGGTTCCCATACTGTCATATGACAAGATAAGTTTCTGGCGGAAATCAATGGCAGCGCTAGTCCAGTGGGCATTGCTATGATTTACAGGGACGAGAATGATGTCTTTGGAGAATATATCGATCTGTATAGTGGGTAAGAACCAGCCTGGTTGCTTGTCTGATATACTGTACTTGCCTTCTTTGTCCATTTTGCTAAGCGACCTTTCTCGTACCCCTCTTTGAGCTTTGGCCAGAAAAAGGTACTGAAGTAATGGACATTGGCTAGCTTTCTGCCATTTGCCAGTTCCTTTGATGAGTTTTCTTTGCAGTCTTCTGATCGCCCTAGAATCAATGCACCATAAAAGTTGATGATCTCATCGTTCAACCATTGTCCAGGACGCAGGCGTGATATATCGCTATCGTTGACTTGTTCGCGAGCGTATTTGGCAATAATACCCCTTCTTTTCAGTAGGATTTCAACTTGGGCATCCTCTTTGGCAGTCAGGGGTGTTGGAGGCAGTGGTTTTGGTCGCAAGAGCTGCTCAATACTGTCATCTCTCAAACGATGGGACCGTCGAAGCTGGTCAAGCGATGGTTGGAAAGGTGGTGCTGGTCGAGGTCTACTAGGAATACATTAACATGTTGAGGCTGGATCTGGATAAATGAGACAAACTCATTAAGCGTAGCTTTTGCTTTATTGAAGGCGCGACTTAAGAATTCCGCTTCGTCATGCTGTTGCGCTAATTTTAGAACTTTTTTGTTTTGTGTTGAAAAATAAATCTTACATCGGAATAACGTCGCCGAGGTTGCACATCTTTAACTTTGCTACGGAGATCTGTCATTGAAGCGGATACTTGCAGTTTTTAGACTAAGGAAGCAAATTGCAAGGAAAAATCCATACAAGAAAGAGCATTATGCAGATCGAGTTTTTCGAGCTGCGCTTGGTAGGCTAGGAGACCTTCGATAATAATGGTATCAGGCACTTCATTTAAATACTCAAGTGGGCTTACTCTGAAAATCGGCGAAGTTCGAGGCATACCCTAAGGTATTTTGAATGGTGAGCGAAGTGGGAGCGAAAAGATCTAGGTTGGGGACGTACCATTTATGCGTTTGATAGCATATATTTTTCTTTGCAATTCTTCCTTATCTCTCAGGGTCTCCGCACGCACGTTTGCTTTGTGCTAAAGAATGAATGTGTAAGATAAATGCTAAAAACGTTGACATATTGAACTAACTGCTTTGTGATAGATGTGCTTGCGATTTGTATATTTGCGGGGTAGAATGCCGTTCTCTTTGATCTGTTTTTGCGCAAACTCAGCTTTGTTAGGGTATAGTGAAGTACTGCTTGGTGGTCGAACGGTATCCAGATAAGAAGGCGAACTTTCGAGGCTACCTCCGTCGAAGGGGCGGTGGGCAAGACGTGGTGGAGGTATTTGACAATAGGTCCGAGGTTCTCCGTTCGATTGTTTGCGAATGGATGTGCCATTGATTTGTGGGAGAATCTCTTGGGTAATTTTGGGGTCTGGTAATGACTCGTGCTGATCGTCTTGACGCGTAGAATCTGAACGCGCATTTTGATCCAGCTCAGCTTGCGGTAATTTAGGCCTCTCGTACTCCCCGTTTTCCTCTTTTCTGATAGTTTCAGTAACTAATACATAGATAGATAATTCCGTGACCGACCGCGTATGCCGTACATGGCTTTGATAGTTTCCGAGGCCAGAATAGCAAATTCTTTGCCAAAACTCTTCCACCGAGACAGAAGACCGGCGTCTTCTGACGGACTTGGGCGTCCGCCATCATAACCTACCATTCTTGTTCGGCGCTGCTTGGCAGAGTGTAGAGGTAACAACGGTTCTGGTGCTGGGCGTTTTAAAGGGTTCATGAATTTCCGATTTAAAAAATTGCGGCCACAGATGCACTAGTATCGTCTGTGATTTCTCTTGATCACGCGCCAGAGACGGGTGAGCAGAAAAAAAGGCGAGAGTGAAGTGCTGTAACGGTTACGGAGGAGAAGCGCAAATCGGATCATCACGTGCTCGCTAATATGATCATCTATTTGGTCAAACTCAGGCGCTCTGCCTCTCATTCCATGTCCCAGAGCTCAATCGACAGGTGGAATGCTATACCACTGTCTCGCACGGACCAACGAACAGCGAGCTTGAAGGTACTCGTTCTGTGTCTCGTATCCTCTATGTGACATTACTGCCTCCGTTTTCCTTTTCCTACACCCACTAGCATCCCCATAATGCAGACAATGACAACGATAACGACGACGATGTCTCTCTCGCGTCTCGCAGTCCCTCACCACCAACGATGGACGTAGACAAAAGCTTGGACAAGTACGATGAATATGTCCGCGGTGTCGCTCGTGAAGTCATCACCATCGAAACTAAGATCAAACCTTCCAACAAAGGCTTTGCTATGCTTAGGAAACTAGGGTGGAACGAAGGCCAGCCATTAGGTACTTCTGGGCAAGGTGGGCGCTCATAACATAAGTCTGAGGTGTATGTTTCTGAACACGACTAGGACGAGTCGATCCAATCCCCTTCCAAATAAAAACGGATTCGACTGGCTTGGGAAAGATCAACCAAGATGTAAAAATGATCGAAACAACCGTTTCACAAAGGCGGGAAATGGATTCAGAGCGCCAGCAGAAGGAGACTGAAGATCAGCGCCGAGCTCGTGAGGTCTGTCGCTTTTGCGCCGCAAGTTCCAAGACAAACCCTTACTTGTTCTGACATAGGAACTAGTCGCCCGGAAGTCGGCCCTCAAGGATGAAATATCATCCACTCTAAAGGCATTTTACTGTACATTATGCGACAAACAGTTTCAAAACGTTGCCCAGTACGACGAACATACCAATTCGTACGCACATCATCACAAGGCACGTTTTAAGGATATGCAGGCAAACGTTCGACTGAAGCCTAAGGATGAGGTTAACAAGAGGAAAGAGAAGGAAAGGAAGCGAGAAGAAAAGGAGCTCAGGAAGATTGCTGCAGCTAACGGAATTAAGATGGCTAAGCCTACAGCTGCTCCTCTAGCTCACGTTGTTGGTGCGGCATCAACTACTCCAGAGAGGGTTGTTTCTGCGCCTTCGGAGGCTGGTGGCCGGGCGACTATGTCAGGGACGCTTTCAGCTGGTCCCAGCAATCCTGGTTGGCGGTCAGTTGGAGTTGCCCCCGTACTCTCACAGTCCACCCCGTTGCCTCAGGAGCTGTCTACTGATTCGAGGAGTAAAAGCAAGTCTGCTATGGCTCTTGCCTTTCGTACGGGTGGTTGGACTTCTCTCGATAATACGGACTCACAAATCATGTCTCCCCCGTCCATGCCTGACCCCCCACAACCACCTCCGCTCCCTACAGTACCGACACCGGATGACCATCTCAAGGCAGCCTCCACTCAGAGCTTTATACCTAATGAACCACCATCTCTGCCACCAGCACCGTCCGCGGAAATGCGCAAACCCAGTCAGGAGCCTCGAAATAACTGGCAACAATTCAAGTCAAATGTTAGGCGACGTTGAGTATGTTTCTTTTCTGTAAAAGTAATGCTTTGTATTAGAAATCTGAATGGGAATTTGGGTCAACTAAGGGGCTACAATTGGGTTTGGTTGTATGTCTGTATCGATAATGCGGGTTATAGAACTATGTAAGATTGAGTAATAATAAGGTGGCTAAAAAGAAGCACTGCTGGCTTCGCAAAGGCAGACACCGAAGAACGTAGAGATATAGGTAGCAGAAACGACGGTCAAAATGTCCAACGAGTGGGTGAAGATCAAAAAATGGAAAGGCAGACGATCACTCAGAGTCACTGCCCGAACTCTCCGAATCGCTCGAGTCAGAAGAGTGGTCGCTGTCCTCTCGCGGAGGGGGAAGAGCAGCGCCACCGTTGGCTTTACGGTCAAACAGGAGCATGCGTTCTTCTAGCAATCGAATCTTCTCCGCCTCTACATCTTCGTCCATACTCTTCCGCTTTAGCCCGCCTGTTCCTGTACCTTTACCTGGGCGGTTACGTTTTACAGGAGGTGCGCGAAGAGGTCGAATGACGAAGTTGTAGAGCTTTGTTAAAACAGACGGCGGAAGCAAGTCAATTTCCAATTCAATTTCTTCAGTGCTCTGGGTAATAGAGGATATAGTACAGGACAAACAAACAGACGGGTGAACAAACGCACATCTCTGATCTCCGGTACGCCCTCGTGAATGATCTGAATAACCTTCTCCAATTTTGCTTCGTCGAGCTTAGCAATGGTTTCGCTAAGATCTTTCTTTTGCTCAAAGGTAAGGACGTCGTTTTCAGTAATAGGTTTTTTTATCTTTTTCTTCAACGCGGACGCTATTTTGGGAGCTTTGATAGACGTCTTGGATGAAGACGCAACAGGTGGCTTGTCTCTCTTCTCCTTTTTCTTCTTTTCTTTCGGAGGCCTATTGTTCTTTAAAGCGGCAATATTGCCGCGCATCGTTTCTATTTGGCTTTCCATCATGGCGATTGCGCCTGTCATGGTAGCATAGATAAACACTCTGAGCTATGATCGATGACTGAAACTCACGCTGACGGTCTTCCTCACTGTCGTCTTCTTCCTCGTCTTCTTCATCCTCACTTGCGGGGTCTCGAAGCGGGGGAAGTGCTTTCCATTTTTCGTCAAAGACACGCTGCAACTCGATGCCGGCTTGGTTGACGGGTGTGCCTGCCGGGTTGAAAACAAAACAATTCCGTATCATAAGCTTGAAGTCGTCAAAAAATTTGTTGGCGGTAGGATAGAAACCGTGATCAAGCTTCTTCCGCATCGTCAACAGATCCATAGGCTTTTTGACGAGTTTGGGGTAAGTGGGAATCTCGAGTTTCACCCAATCTGGCCCTGATTGTTAGCTGGAAAGCACATAGAGAGAAGCCCGATGCTGACATACCAACAGGTTCATAGAAAGGACTTGCTATAGTTGCATATTGTTTCTTGTGCAGGTCATTCAATAATTTGCCACAGAATTTCAGTTGTTCAGCAGTTCCATCATCTTTCCCTGACTTCGACCTCCGAGCCTTTTTGGGCGGATCAGAGTAAGATAAATCCTTCGGCGGTGGCGGGTGTATTTCACGTTTGGGACGTCCGATAGCCTCCGTTTCCGATCTGCGTATAACAGGGATGGAGGTTGATGGACGACGAGCAGTAACAGGAGGCTTTTTTTGCGGAACTACTGGGGTAGGTGGTGGGGGTGTGGCAGCCTTTTTAACAACTGGCGGCTTAATCTGATATTACGGATCGGGAACAAATTTGAAATCCAAAAACAATGTGACTTACCTCCACAGCGGGTGGCATCTGCTTAATTTGCTTGTCAAATACCTGCTCTACGCGTTTGCCCATCTGAGACACAGCGTGATCTGGACCATTAAATGCTATGCAATTCTGGAAAATAAGCCGGACGTCGCTAACAAATTCGTCGGTATTATGGTAGCGTGGATTGGCAGTGTTGGGGTCGGGTTTAGTAGAATTTGACGATATGAGTTTACGCTCAATAGTGGAAAAATCCATGGGCGTTTTGATTATGGAGGGATAATGAGGAATGTTAAGTGCGACGTGATCCACTGGTCGGAGGAAAGGGCCGGCATCTTTAAGCTTTTTCAATGAACGGACTGTTGATTGGCAAAATCTAAATTGGGCGGGACTAAGAGTGGCGGCTGATGTTGAAGCCGATGGAGGAGGGACGGGTGTACTAATATTCGACATGGTTGCAGACTCTGGCGGTGGAGTGGCGGACTTGAGAGGGTGGTATTATAGTAAGAGAGATACGTAGAACAACACGCTGGTATTCGCGTGCAAGAAAGTCAAGCTTACATTTGGTAGAGGTTCATCAAGCTCGGATTGCATTCTTGCTTTTTTTGCTGGTGGCGGCTTGTCTTCCTCGTCATCTTGTGATAGGGGAGGTTCGGCGGGGTTTGACAACGATGGCGAAACGCTACTGTGCGCGTTGTTGGAGATGGGTGGGTCAGCGCTGACGTTGCCGGGAGTAGTTGCAGGTGTTTCAGCATTGGCATCACGCATAACGATGTCGCTGTTTGGCGTGTCGTGAGTAACGCCGTTGGGCGTGGTGTTGGAGACCTCCTCGGCCATTCTGACGTCCTCAAGCAGTTGACCCGATGGTGGAGGCGGTGTTCCGCTAGGAGGATGAATTGGAATAGAGGCTTTATCGGAGTCGGGGGTATTAGAGACGATAATTGATGTAGTGATACAAAAGGAATGGATGGACATACATGGATCTACAGGAGTGCCTACCTGTGGAATAGTAGAGGCTGTATCCGGTTTTTCAGGGAGATCGAGCAGCTTAACGGGCATTGGTTCATGGCGGACATCTGATTCTTGCTCGTGGTAGTCGATGTCAATCTTTACGCCAGGCGCGACCATATTTACAACGGAGGTTGGCGGGTGTGGGGAGGAAGCGCGTTTTGAAAGGTGGATGCCGTTGATGTCGCCATTTGAGACGTCGTTGTGGTTGTTGAGGCCGTTGGGGGGGACGGCGACGGCGTGATCAGAAACCAACGTTGAGTTGTCCATTAAATTGGCTCGTGACAGTCACAAGCGTGACTAAGAGGGGCAGAAGATTTTGAGGGGACTTTGGGGGGAACCAAAGACTGGCATCACCCTTTATAGTCCTGAAAATTTAAGGTTCAGATCTCCCGCGCAGGGGCCATCTCTTTCAACAGACCACCGTTCCCCGCCTTTCCTCCTTTTTTCCCTCATATTTGTATTCTCTATTACATACTAGACATAATAATCTACTCTTCCTCCTCCTCTTCTTCTGCTGCTGCAAACACTGGCTTCGGTTGGTTGGCTTTCCACGCTATAAGGTTTCGGGAAGAACCGCCACGTCAGCAACCACAAATATACACAAATAGGTCCCCAGCACGTGCAGGTCCATAGGGACTACAGAAACTTACCTGCTGTCCACTGCGGATCGCTCTCAGCCACGTTAGCATATTTGAGTAGAGCTTCCCGGGGCTGTGGAAGAGCATCGTCAGCGGATATTCCATCAATGTGTAGAATGAAGATCATTGATCTCACATCCTCGTCTCTGGTCGTGTCCCGAACAAGATTCTGCACGACGTGTTGTGTTGCACTCGCACCAACCCGTCCACCCTTGCCTGGCCCTGTCACCGGAAGCTCTGGTCGTCTGCTCTTCCGCGGGTCTTGCCTGTCCTTTTCGGCTTTCCGCTTCGTGCCCCTTCCAGGATCCATATCTCGGAACATGGGCAACGCATGAGGTGTCATAATCGCAGGTGCCGCCAGTGCATCCGACATATCCTCCACCGTCACCTTTCTTGGTGGGCCTTTGTTGTGTAATAGTTTCGCTCCATTCAGCGATGTCATTGGCGAGTAAAGTACAACTATTTGCCCATTTGACATCCCAGCGACTATCTGCGCATGTTTCCAATTAGATTTAAATTTTGTCACCCCACCAAGTCTATTCTCTTACCTGGTTGATTTTCGAGTGCCACATCACCTTGACTGGCGTCGAGTCCACTTCCAGCTCCTTTACCACTTCCAGATTATTCTTAGCCAGAAACACCAACTTGCCTCTGCCTCCCTTTGACGAAGCTCCAGCCCCGGTAACAATGTACTTATCATCAGGACTAAACACAGCATTGGTGTGAGGATACAACGTCGTTAAATCTGATCGATCCACCAGCGGTCTCTTGAACGCTCGAAGGTCCCATACTTTATGACATATATTAATCATCTTGGCCATAAATGGCGAAATGGCGCTCTGTCCACTCACACTTTACAGTGTCGTCTTCGCTTCTCGTCAAAACAGTACGCCCATCAATTGAAAACGTCACAGACCCTATTTCCTTGCCTTTGCCATGGGCACTATCGACGCTCATACTTGGACGAACAAAGTTTGAACTAGTCTGCCACATATGGAAGGCCCCATCCAAGCAAGCTGCAGCATACTCATCAAGAGG
This sequence comes from Rugosomyces carneus, assembly GCA_018221805.1. Lineage (NCBI taxonomy): Eukaryota > Fungi > Basidiomycota > Agaricomycetes > Agaricales > Tricholomataceae > Rugosomyces > Rugosomyces carneus. The sequence goes on along the minus strand of JABCKM010029804.1, from coordinate 70,328 downwards.
TCGTACAGAACATATTGCAATTGTAGACTTACCGCCTGCAATGAGCTTTCCATCTGTAGAGTAACCACAGCCTGTTATCTTGGTTCTTGCCCCTCGGTCTTTTGATTTAGCTACAATGACAGTCTTCTGTTTCCGTTTGTGCTCAACGTCCCATATCCTGGTGGCTGAGGATTAATCTCCCGCGGGTATACGTACGTATAAAACCATACCGGATAGTAGAGTCGGCAGAAGCAGTAATAAAAACCTTGGGATCGTGAGGATGCCAGGTGCAGGACGACAGTTCACTGACGTGACCGCTAGAAGCTCAATCTGGTTTATTAACAAGAATCTCCAGATGATAGCCACGTACGAGGTATGTTTCATATCACGGATATAAGGGTCGCCCTTGATAAAAGTAGCCCTATCAGTCAGGTCGATATATCCAGCTCTGATTAGAGACGGGAAATTACGTACTCTTCCTCGCCATCCCTATCAAATAGCTTGATTTGAGTCGTCCCAGACACCACGAGAAACTTTTGTCCATCATTTGAGTATTTCAAATCGTTCACCTATCGAGATATAAAAACGCGGGCGCGTGGGGAGAATGGGCAATACGCACATAATAGGTTCCAGCTGGCTCCCAGCTCTTGAAAGGCTTATATCGTATATCCATGCCACCAAAATCCCAAAGCTTACAGTCATAATCGTGTGAACCAGACAACACACGAGCTCCTGAAGGATCCAATGTAAGAGCGGAGACGACCTTTGTGTGGTCCTTGAGTATTATCTCATGTGTTATTGGAAATTGTGGTTGGTCATCTCCAAATTCCATCTGGTCTGAGGGATCATACTCGGGTTCTCGTTCCTCGCTGTCGTCTGCTGGTCCTGATGATGACTCGGCTTTTGTAGGAGACACGGCCTGCGGTTCTATGTTGGATACGCTCGAAACGATTTCACCTGCTGTATTGACTCCTCCAGGAGGCTGAGCTGTCTAGGTGTTGACTGAGTTTTTCTTCAGTAACAGGCGAAACGAAGACACACCTCAGCGCTTCGTTTATTTTTGTCAAACCTCGCAGGATCTAACTGCTTCTTCTTGGTCGCTTTCCCGAAACCAGATATTCCCATAGCCGCCAGCATATCCATGTCCGCCATTTTGACTGGGTGAACGTTGGAAAGTGAAAGTAGAATTACGTAATTGATGCTTGTGCATAATTCAGCATTTCCCACTCGTTTTCTTGTTGGTAACGAACGTCGAGACGATATCATGCTCAAGAGGCTACGACCCACCACTCCAACCCCATCGACTCAATCTGACGCTACTTCACTACCGTTTGATATGGATGCCAGGCGTGAATCGAAGCGAAAACGGCTTTCACCGCAAACACGCGAGAGCAGCGCAAAAGGATGGGATGGCGAAAGTAGCATTGACAATGAGGAAGAGAGTATAATGAACGATGAGCTAACAGGGGAAAAACATCACATCCCAGCAAACTCGAACGAGTACAAACGTGTTAACACCATCCTCCACGAACTGCACACCCTGCACCAGCTCAGATTCCTCTTCTCATCAACCCATCCTTCAAACCCTTGTATACATAACCAACACACGTTATACCATCCTTCGACACCCGAGCTTGATCGCAGTTCTACACCCTTGAAAGTGACCACCGCACATCCTACTCTTGCGCAGACTGGAGTTACACCATCAGCGCCAGCCATTGCCCATCTTCCACCATGTACTACTCCCAAGTACGAGGCCTCATTGGTGACTGAGCGCTACGGAGATACCAATAGGTTAGTGGTTTTTCTTTAGGTCGATCCGGAAGCTTCTGACGCCCCGCTGAAGGCTTCTAGGATCGCTATTCTTGTCCCGAAGACAACAGCTCGATGCCGCACCATGACTGGATGCCAAACCACCCCAAAAGTTACACCATACAACCCCATCCAGCAGTACCTCAATAGACCCCATTGGCACTCAGTACACATTCTTACAACTGTACATTACTGGCAAAGATATCATTATCATCCATCGTGTAATAAATTAAGGCGGAGACCAACATATAATCCTGCCCCTTTTTTTGAGTAACACAGGATTGTGTTCAATTGTGACCAGTAGACTGAGATGAAGGTAGCAACCCAATATCCACAGGCCGCCCAAGGACTGTACTTAGTTCATCATTCAGGAGCTGTCCTAGGGGGCAGCCGTCTCTATTGTATAACCAAATATCTTTGGCTTCAGAATAGTCATATCGCTTGGGCCCGCTACACGATAAGTACAACCAGTTATACCGAAATCAAAAACCCACACCTGAATGGAGATGAGAGCCATAACTGCTTATTGGGAGGTTGCTTGTTGATGACATAGGTTCCTTTTTCTCCGAGTTTGAGCGTCAGAACGCCGCTCTGGCGCACGAACTTGTTAGAGATATGCATTTTGACATGGACGAACATACATGATATTCGACCTCAAAACTAGACTCCCCTAGCTCATCCAGCAGGTTCTCCAAAGAGTCGAGCAGCACCTCCATCGTCGCATCGGAAATTGCGTGATACTTGTCCATAGGCAAATCGCTAGAATTGACGCGTAAATCATGTCAAAAACATTTGAGCTCACTGACATACCTAGTGTTGACCATGGGCGGTGGCGTGGACATCATCCTACATCGTCTTTGATTTCCATTCGACAACCTGACTGACCGGTATGAATTCGCCTGCACGGGCCTATTAGCTGCGATGAGCCGAGTGGCTAGCAGGCGCAAAGAGATCATAAAAGTTGTAAGGCAACAGTATCCGAGAAATGTACATTAATTAAATAATTATTTACCTATGTAATGCTAACCCTTCCCAATGTATCGCTGCTTCTCGTATTCATTCCAAAGCGTTTTCATCACGACTTTCCCCCCCGCATCGAGAGAGCCGATCATCATTGCATCCCTAATATGTTCACTCATCATGCTACACAGGGCATACAAACCCTTCCGTAATTCCTTGCGATGCTCTAATGGTAAAAGACACAATGGGTCATTTACGGCTGCAATGTAAGCTTTCAAAACATATGCTGCATGTTTTGATAGTGGCTTAGCCAATGATTCCGCCTTTTGTGTGTCCATACCCGGGGCATTGTTCCGTACCACATTTTTTATCGTAAGTGCTTCTAGTAGCCTTGCCAGAGCTTTGGCCTCATCCACACCGAGCGCTTGCTTGACATTTAGCCATCGCGGTTGTGTATCTGTGACCAACCGAGTCTGTCTGGTTCCCAAGTTTGGGCGAACGGTCCTCAGAAGCAGCAGAAGGCGGCGCAAGATGTTGCACAGTTGAGGAAGGGTATGGACAACCAGATCACGGCGAAGCCGAACAACTGCGCTAGCAATGTTAGTGATTTTATGAAAGATATCGACAGTGGTGTCATCGTCGTGGGCGCGGGACTGAGTCAAAAATCGAGCGAGAAGACTCCAGATTCCGCCTATATCCCCAAGGCGTAAAACTGCGGGCTGTATTCATGTATTAGGAATAAGATCTCAAAGTGCAAACGAAGACTCGCCTGCTCTGTACAAATTTGTGCTAGAAAATCAAGGGTCTGAACCCTCAACTCAACGTCTCCATCTATCAATGCATCCCATCCCACAAAGTCATGGATGCAGTCCGTAATAAAGGCCTGCATTTGTTTCATGGCCCCTAAAAAAGGTAAAGGTCAGTACATCAGATGACATGGAAGGGAGCCAGCCACCTTGTGGGTGATCATGGAGTAATATCGCGGATATTCGAAGCATTGGTATCCGGTCGTGTTCTGAATATCGCATTCTGAATGCTTCGGAAATAAAACCCAGGACATGAGAGAGCTCTGGAATTGAAAGCCTAACGCAGATTTTAGCGAGGTGCTTGTCCACTCGATGACGAGCTGGTAAATGGTTCAGATGTGCTAGGTTGTGGGCAAGGTTAGAACACCAACTCGATGGTTTGAGGGCACCACGCAGGGATACAATAGCCGCCAGCATAAATTCTAGATTTGCTACACGATCTCCGACTGAGTAAAGGCTGACCTCGTCGAGAAGAACGCCCAATGCTGCAGCAGAAATTTTATCGTCGGATGTGGCTAGGTCGTTACTCATCCGTGTTATGATGTTTGAGACCAGAGGCCTTCCAACAGGAGTTACCTGGTCTATTGAGGATGAACGCCAGTTTGATATGCAATCAAGAATGATAACATACCAACGATAGCAAGCCACTGTCTAAGAGACAATAAAGATTGCCATAACATTAGAAGGGCTTCTTGATTACTAGGGCTCATTTCTTGTTGGACAGTGCTGGAATTAAATGCCTGAATATAGGACTCTGTTGACTTCGACAGTGTTTGGTACACCTTTCGCATTGCAACCTGTATTCTCTGTGGAAAGCTAGATCAAAGCAGTAAGCCAAGTAGTCATTGCTAAGAAAAAGGTTAACCTTGTGAGTTTGAAATTGAGTTCCAGCACGTTGACCATACGTGTAATACTAAAGACCCTAAAGCCAAAAGCCGAGGATTTTATGTCGATCTGAGCAAGGGCGCGAAGGATGACTATGGTTCCATCCAGAGCACTGTCTGATCTCTTCAACAAATCCCTGTCTCTTGTAGTGAGATCCTAGCGGCCAGATGGAAAAGCTTGGAACACACGAAAATAAAGAAGACATCAAGTTTAACGTTGCCAAAACCAAGCCATCTTGGGATGTGTTTTCATCAAAAGAAATCAAACGATTCAAGGTATCACAGACAGTCTCGATCTAAAGAACAATATGAGTGGGCAGACATCACGAACACGAAGCTTACAGGTTGGTCCGAGGTATTTACTCTCAAAATGATATGACCTAAAAAGGTACGAATAACTGTGAGGTATTCATATTTGGATTCGTAGTGACTGTCCAGCGTAGTGATATAGCGATCCAATTTCAACGCTTGTCGTATAGATTCAGATCGGTCGGAGCGTGAGAAATACTCGATAGGTAGAACCAAGAGCAAACGATACGTGGCTACGAGGTGAGATATTGTCGATATGTCCGTTTTTGAAACATCTATTTCTGACGTCACTTGATTGAAAATCCTTGTCAAGACCACTAAATATATGGTAAGAACGGTAGAGGTCAAGTCAAGAAATGGCGAACATCGGGTCCTTGGGAGTTCCAAAAACTGTGCTGACTGTAGGGTTTGGAGCAGCAACGATTGTGGCTGCAGGTGCATAGTCGTGTTATCCGCAGGGACGTTGAGTGACAAAATCAGTCGCAAGAGCCTTTCCAGCTGTTCCTCCAGAGCAAAGGACCTTGTTAGAAGTTCAGAGTTAACAGGGATCAGAATAAAGAGAAAATGCGCACTCTACCACAGGAAGCCATCTCCGAATAATCATATTAAGAAGAATCAAAGAGTTCTCTGTCCTGATCGGCTTCTCCACCTCTAGATATGCCAGCATTTGCTCGAACGCTGCTTGAGACGCCACTTGTTCTCTTTGCGGCGCCACTTTGAGCAGAAATCGAAACTATACCTCAACCATCAGCTCGGTATGGAAGGTTAGTTATGAGTACATACTAGTTCAATGAGCAACTTTGGAACTGGTACCTCGTCCATAATAACCTTCGAGATGCGTCGAGAAAGCTTTTCGTCGTTAAACGTAGGTAAAGGCATATGGTTTGAAGTGTCCAGGGCATATTGTAAGCGAAACGAGGCCGCGGTGATAGCGGATAGCGCCCACGCATGGTCACCTCTTCGTTTATTCAGCATCTTCAGATGCGACTTGATAATGCGCAGCGTGAATGTCCGAACGTCGACTAATTGATGCTCAACAACCCGCCGAGTCGACTCCGTGGCCGTCGATATTGGCAAAGACGAGAGAACAGCGATCGCGATTTCAGCAGATAAGCAAAATGTGACAGCCCAATGTGTTGAAGAGAACTCCATACTATCAGCCCCCATTTCCGTCGTCCTGCGTTGATTCGAAGACCTTTCTTCATGAGACTGCGCTATATCAAATTTATCTATAGCACCTTTCAAGAAACGATAGACTAGTTCAGGAGTCGTCAGTACTTGGCTGCTTGTAAGGAATGCCTGCAGCGCTTTGGAAAGGCTGCCCAAGCGAACATTATCAAAAAGCGGACCCAAAAGCGACGATTCGTAGTATTCGCGTAAATCTGGGGCTGCGAACATCTTATCAGGTAGGAGGCCAGAGAGAATTGTTTCAATATGAGCGTCTAGTGTTCTGGTTTTTATATGATACTCAAGTATGAGATCTAGGAAAGCCTCGGCAGGACCATTTGACAATTGTGACTATTTCGTGTATGATTACTAGACGAACTATTTGCAATATTGGAGACCCACCGATAATAGCTTTAGAACAATAGATGGTAAAATGGGAAGTACGAAATCATAGTCTATACGGCACAGAGCTGAAAGGCTCTCGATGGCAAAGAACTTCAGGTCTAGATTGGCTTAATTGCGAAGGAAAATAAACACGTGCTATATAGGGAAAGTAAAGAGATGAATACCTGTCCTAGCTTCGAGAACCGTGAGAGCTTGATCAACGATGGGACTAAGTATCTTTCGAGCCTCTTCATCTTTATAACCAAATATATCTTCTTGGCAGACCAAGGAAAGTAGAGCTGATTTGGCAGTCCACGTCAGCACCGCCTGTTCCGTAGCCTCCAGCAAAGAAAAGTAAGAGGTCAAAAAAGGTATCGCATAGCCTCGAATTTCGGCGTTGGCAGATTTGGAACCGCAATGCCTCTTCACAGCATCAATGTAAGAAGTGAAGATTTGGGGTAGAACCGCAGATAACTCGAGGTTAGCTACTACCACAGCAGAGATTGAATCTATGAAGGAAACTCCTGGCTTAAACCCGTCCCCTTGACGCAAGGTTTCTGGATTGAAGACGGTGTCAATGCCCGCTTGATACACACATTCAATGGTAGCGTTGTAGGATTCCCTCGAGTTGAAACGATGAATGCACAGTAACCACTGGGGTACGTGACTGTGCATAAAGGTAAAGCACACCTGTCATTTCCCATTGTCAATCGAAATTCAAGAATTGATTGACTGTATACAACCTTCTTTTTATTGGTAGAGTTCGCGAAAGCCTCCCTGTATGATTGTGTGACCATGGCAGCGATCTGCGCAAGACTGGGATCAACATCTTTACACCGGCACACGGCACCGATGGATGCACTGAAACATTCCAATAGATTTTCTGAATTCAACTTTTGTACCGCGAGAGGCCACACCACCTCGAGGCAAGTATGCACGATCAGAGAGAGGGAGATCCGCAAGGAGACGTCGATGTTTTCAAGCATACCAAGCCACGAACACAGAATAGGCGCAAAAGGGATCCGACCTAAAAGTGGAAGTAACCAAAGCTTCAACCGACGCGTATGCGTATTTCCAGCTTTGAAATTAGAAACAGATATCACATCACGTAGGAGTGTCCAGAAGTGAAGGTCGACGATGGAGTTTGATGAACTGAAAGCTAAATCATAAGGAAGTCATACGGGAGCTCTGGCACAGTGGCGTACATTTCTTTGTCTTTTTCCTTGAGGAACTTGGTGAGGATCCATTCCGCTATGATCTCCGACTTGCTAGGGATATAGAAAGACGTGTCGTCCCATACGTGACGAGCAATATCGATTTTACATTGACTCCCTGGAAAAGGAGGATCCGAATCTGCTTTCAAGGCTCGAATAAAACCTTGAGGAGAAGATACCGAAGACATTGGCTCGGACAGAGAAGTCTGAGAAGATAAAAATAAATAAATTCCCATATCATCACGTGTCTCAGATATCTTTGCAGCGGCACTCAACCCAATGCCTAGTAATATTTCACAGATGTGCGAGACTCTTCGGCGCGAAGAATTTGAGGTTCTTGAGGTACGCTGTTTCGTGTCCTACAGAACCTGTACTGAGCATTTATGCATAGTCTATCTATCCCGAGTGTATATCCAACGAGCTCAAGGACAACATATTAAAGCTTGAGGTTCCTGTTGAATTCAGCGAACCTCGTATCGTCCACGTAGTGCAAGATGAACTTTCGTTTTCACCAGGGTTCCTTGAACTATCATTGTCCTCCTTACCATCCTTGTTGATCAACGTGACGTTTCCCAAAAATTACCCTTTGGAAGATCCGCCCAATCTCACGAGTGTCCGCGCGTCGCACTTCTGGCTCCCACATATACCTCAGCTACAGAACATACTACTGGCAATGTGGCAGCCAGGTGAGGGCATCTTGTATAGTTGGGTCGAGTTTCTGCGCCGAGGAGAATTCCTTCATCCCCTCTCACTATCCCCTTCAGATAACCGGACAGAAGTGATTCGGTGTGTAAGATGATCTGCTAAAGCAAAGGAAAGCTCAACGCTTCTTTAAGAATTCCTCATACATCCCCACCCTTGTTAGCAAAATTGCTCCAAGAGTCTGACACAAACGCCGAGCTGATACGGTTTGCGCAAACCACCTATCCATGTCCCATTTGCCTTGGTTCAATCAAAGGATCCAAGTGCGTGCAACTCTCATGTGGACATATATTTTGTCGATCATGCATGGAAGACTTTTGGAAGTTATGCATAACCGAAGGTGAGGTTGGCAGAGTTGGGTGTCCTGATCCTGCATGTGTGAAAGATCACCGTGAAGCAACTGCTGAGGAAGTTGCACGGATAGTTTCAGAAACTGAGCTGGATAGGTGGCTGTGGCTGCGGGAAAAGGTAAATCTCGAAAGAGGTAAAGTTTGACTCGGCATAAGAGTCTGAGTAATTCATGATCAGCTACCCCCCAGATCCTTCGATTGTCTATTGCCCAATGACTTTTTGTCAGGCACTAGTTCCTAAACCTGCTGGAGTAGATGGGACATCAGGGTATGAGCGACTCAGGACATGCTCCAAGTGTTCTTTCTCGTTTTGTGCTTTCTGCCGGCGAACGTGGTAAGGGATTTGCATTCAATTGTAACGCGATCTGAACTCGATCATTTAGGCATGGTCCTGTGACTGGTTGCCCGATCGCACACACGGAAAAGGTGGTATCGGAATACCTCAGTCTAGAAGAAGGCTCTGCGGAGCGGCAACTGATGGAAAGCAGGTATGGGAAGACGAACATTGCGAAAATTGTCGCAGATTACAAGGAGGAGCAAGCAAATAAGAAATGGCTTGAGGTGTCAACTAGGGAATGCCCTGGGTGTCATGTCCATGTTGAGAAATCGCTTGGATGCAACCATGTAAGCTTTTGTAAAGTCTGAGGGGGAGAGCTGAATGATGATAATAGTACTTATTGTAGATGACATGTACAAAGTGCCAACAGCATTTCTGCTACCGTTGCGGTGCGAGGCTTCCAGTCAGCGACCCATACGGACATTTTACAAAAATGGGACATAGTTGCTACGATAAACTGTTTGATTAGTATACTGAATATAAATGTGTTGATGCGCCGAATTGAAAGCCCGCGTTGTGTCTGTTATTTTTTTTTACTTTTCCGACTGAAACCAATTTGACTTGGACATTGTTCTTATATTATCTTGCATTTCGTCTAGCTCGTCAGCCACTCTTCTTTTCTTGCAATCCTCTTATTGATACCACTTTTGTGTCAATACCCCCTTTCCCCCTCCCGATATTCCAATACCAGCTTCTGTACTTGCCAGTGCCCAAAATTCTCATCCATATACATGGACGTCTACACTACCTCCTTTACCTACCCCCGCAGGTCGCGTCATTCTCATCCCCCTCCAGCCTCCCTCGACTTTACTTCCAATGATCTCAGATCGTCTTCTACCGACTCATATCCAAAAGTTCACCATCTCCACCAAGTCTCAAACAACCCTCAAGATGCTCCTGCCTCCCAAGACTCAGAGGCTATACAAAAGCTCACCATGATGGCCATGTCCTTGCATGGTTGTCATGTGTCTTACTTCCTTGCCGCCGACGGAAAGTCTACCAATTTCCAGATAACAGGAGCATATCAACAAGTTATGGTCACTCGAGGCATGATTCTCAAGGAATGCCCTATCCAAGTAACTAAATTTCTCTCCCTTCGCTCATCCGTACTGCTGACGTATTCCCGGCTTTAGCACCGCGCAGCCATCAGGGTGACACGCTCAGAAATTCTCGACTCTCCTTCTTCGAAGCCTAGCCTAAAGCTCGAAGTCAGACGTCGGTTGGATGAAATTGCTTCTCAGACTTTGGCCCACATTGCGGTCGTTAACAGCCCACTATCTCTCTCGAACCGTACTCCTCCAGATGGCATCAGTACCAACGCTGGCTGGCTCGGCCTCGAAACTGAGCGTGTCTGCGAATTAGTTGTTACTGGCCATGAGGACTCGGTTGAGCTTGCTAGGGTTCGCCTGCTTGTCATGTTGGACGAACTGGTGAGCTCAGTCTCTGCCCACTTACAACTACTCCTAATCATGTCTCAGAGCGGTCTTCATTCTGAAATCTGCGAGGTAGACCAGAAACTACACCCAATCATAGCTGGAAAGAGACGCAGTGTCTTGCAGTCAATACAGGAAGAAACTGCCACCAACATCTATTTACCTTCTCCCCTTCAGGGCCTCACTGGACCTGAATTGAATATGTCAGTGGGAAACTTCCGAAACAGTAACGTCATTTGGATTACAGGAGAGTTCTTTGGGGTTCAGCGAGCAAGGGATATGTTATTTCAATTCTCTGCCAACAAGGTCCGTTTTTTTGTACGCCGTAACTGATCAAGAAGGCTTTACCTAGTCCACAATTCTATCTAGAGCAAGTCTGTCATATCTAGGGATACCGCTATTCTACCCCGCAAACTGGACTGGATGGTCACGGATAGAGCCGATGATCTCAGGTCCATAATGTCCGACAATGCAACATTTATCCAATTCCCACCTCTCGGTAGTTCGACTAGTTTAATCACAGTCTATGGAGACAATAGGGTGAACATCCAGCGTACAATTAGGAGCATTATGCAGCTCGTGAGTGACGAAGAAAAACTTCTGCTGTCCTTCTGATCTGCTCGTCTAGGCTTGTCAGTACTATGTCGGATCGTTTTGGCTGCTACCGATGCAATTCAATGCCCTACTACCTCCACCGACATTGAACGCATCCGCGGTAACAACCCTTCTCAAACAAATATCCATGACCACTGGTGCCGAAGTCGTTTTTAAAAGCATGTGTTTCGAAGTACACGGTCTTGAACACGAAGTACGTGTTGCCATTAGTACAATAATGGATTTGGATATCATCAAGGTACGACGTAGTACGGCTCGGTGCCTTAAGGCAGCTGACTCTTATACAGGCATTTCATCATGAAATCCGCTTTCAAATTGAACTCTCTAACGAGCATCGCGACTTCATTAGCGGGAAAAAGAATGGAAAAATCAACAAGATCATGCAAAGCACAAACGTCAAGATCAAGTTTGAGACGTTCAATGACTATAATTTCCTCATTGACATCGCGGGTCCCGATGGCTCTGTACTGCAAGGTCTCTCCCTTTTACAGGAGGAGCTTCCAGCTGAGATATCGTTTCATGTTCCGGAAACATACCACAAACGTATTATTGGTGTTGGTGGCCGGAGCATACAGCGTATCATGAAGAAATATGGGGTTTATGTTAAATTTTCCAATGCTGAGGAATTCGCTGCTCTCGGTGGCTACAACGATAACGACGACAATGTCGTTGCCAGGACTCCCGCAAAAAACGCTATCAATCTGGATAACCTTAAACAATCTGTGATGGAGCTTGTCAATCCGAAAGTACGAGAATCACCCACTTTTCGAACATACGCCAAACATTTTATTTTTAGGATAAAGATTATGTTAACGAGACTGTATCGATTCCAAGACGCTACCATCGAACTCTCTTGGGGGAAAAAAGCATTTTCATTCACGACATTGAGACGAAAACTAATTCTCGCGTACGTTTCCCAGATAAGGAAACAGCGTCAGATGTTGTAACAATATTCGGACCAGAGAGTCAAGTGCAGATTGCAGCCGCGATGCTTCTGGTATGCCGGGACATACAATACAAGGAACTTTTTGACATGAACATCTTTCTCAGGATCATGTACCATTCGAGGCCGACATGGCTGTTCCACCTAGTGCTGACCTATCCCGAGTTCTTGGCACGCCCGATTTCAACAATTTTGTGGAACGTGTCAAACGCGAGCTCCAGGTTTCTGTTGTACCAAATATTAAAACATCGAGCGCCGTGAACGGCACTTCTGAACATGAACCCAACACGGATATCTCGTTTAAATTCCGGTGTCAACGTAGCAACAGCGATTTCCTTATCACAGCGCGGGAAATGCTAGAGCAGTTCCTTCTGAATCACAATATACATGTTTATCCATCCCCGACAGCACATATTCACAAACGTGGAGATTCTTTCGCAGAGGCGTTTCCTCACTTCGATAGCAAAGTACTTTCGACGCTGAAGACGAGAGGTCATGGTATGTCGCTACACTGTTTATCCGAGTATTTCTCTTACTTTCTTCAGAGTCTGTCGATATGGGTCGACCAGACGTAGGGGATCGAGATCGCAGGCTCCGACTCGCCAATTCCTCGCCGGACGTAAAGGCTTTATTCAATTCCCCATCCTATATCTATAACTTAGATGAACATGATGATTCCGAACCCTTCCCGCCCACAGGTCCTTCGGTCGAGCACTGGGTACCTTTGCAGCCCATCGTAAGTTGTGCGTAATACCCTATGTGGGCGTACTAACCGGCTCGTTGGTTAGGGCTCCGGCATTCCACACCGTACAAGACACTCTGAAGATGCAATCAAAAGAGGCTCTGATTCGCTCCTCGAAGCGAAACTTAAAGAGCAGGTATCAAAACCGCGATCCTTACAAAATCGTGCCCAGTCGCTTGACCTGACATTTTCCCTATCTCGTATCACGGAATCTACTTCAAAGCTTCCCCCACCCGAGTCCCCAACGACTTCGACTGGGGATACAGGAGACAATTCCAGCCCCAGCTCAGCAACTGCTCCTTCCTTCCCGAGTGTGTACGGCACTCCAATATCAGGACGACCACTTGCCATCGGTTCATCAGGCCACGTTCAAAAGCCCGACCACACTCTTGACGAAGAAGCAATAGATGAAGTGTCGCGTGTCATTTCCAATTTGGGCCTATAGATCTATCGCATGCCAAAAATGTCACCCACTCCCCACGCAACCTCTTCTAAATCTGTACAACCCATGGCATGTAAAAAATGGACGTTTTGTTCCCTCAAGTAGTCTTTCCTTTCGTTCTACCACAGTGCCGCGGATCGTTAAGTACACGCGTAATATACAACTCTATCTTAGTCGCCTACTCCTCTACGTGTATTCTATTCTGTCAGTGATGGGCTGGTCGTATCTTTATCCATTTCATTAATTGAATATATTATCTTATCGAATAGCTGAGGGTTACATGCGCTTGATTAATAGACGACCCATGGTATTTCAAAAAGAACAAAGTCGAAAAATTCCTGGTCCATGAGCGACTGGTATTCACCAACAAACTCCTCCCCTTCCCCCTTCCTTCCTTTCTTCGAGCGATTCGAGCGAGGGTTAAGGTACACAAAATGCGATTGGAGGACATTGAATGTTTTCTTTGTCGTCTTTGGGTCGGGCTGGGGTACTTGGTTAACATGATAAATATATGAATGGTGACTAATAAATATTACCCTTATCACCAATCCAATGTAATTCGCGGGAAGTCCATATCGAAGAACGCTCTCTACAAACAACCGCAGGACCTTCAAATGCACAAGGATTTTGAAGGATTCAGAAAAATTGGTCCGTGAGAGTCGTAAGAGCTCCGTCTTTCAACAGCGCTGTCAGCTTTCCATCGAGTGTGTGCAAGAGCACCCGTACCCAAAGCTCTTTCTCAGTTGTGTCAGCCACGTCAAGACCCTCACGCTGCTTGGTGAGCTCTTCTTCTGAGTATACAAAATCTCGAACGATGAACCTAGGTGGTTGAGGGGGAAAAGGTCAGGACAGCAACTAGCATCATTCTATGTATATACTTGTTCTCACGGCACGCTTGCACGAACTCATCATGAATTCTCTTGAAAACCACAACGCCGCATAGCGAATATTCGTCATCTGACGAGATTAACCTGGTTCAAATGGTAAGGCAAGGCAGCGGGAGCAAGTAACCAAACGAAGACCGAACTTTGAAGATCGGGGAACGACCATAGATGTCAATCTTTCGTACTTCAAATTCCAGTCTTTCAAGAGCGTTCTGCCTCCGGTTAATAGAGTTCCAGGCAACGAGCATCTTACTCACTTGGGCACAGCAACAAGAAGGGTTTCAAGATACTCAGATTCCTCTATGAAATCATCTTTCGAAACTACGTCGACCAACGAGCGCACCGAGAGGTTGCCCCTAGTCTTAAAAGTTAGAGTGGCGGCGCAGTTCTGAGAACTATAGCTACATTTTCTTCCGTTGCATCTGAGTCAAGGAACCTTTGACTAGATTGTAATTATTAAGTTTAGCTTTCATGGCACTGTCAATCGATGCCATTTCCTATACGAGTGTGGCGTCATCGCTCGGACACAAGCATGGTATTGGACAGCCGTACCTTTTCCAAGGAATCAACGATATCCCGTAAGCTTTTCTGCACACCGTAGCGGCCCTCATCCCATTTCCAAGCTTGAAGAATGTAATCATCCACACTCTTTTCATCAACAAGTATATGCTGTGCAAGCTTTGAAGGATCGTTGTTCAACAGGTTGCGGAGAGTGTCCACAGTTTTAGCAACGGTCGCAGTAAAGAAGTTATCCTGTTTCGGCAATTCCTCAGACAGAGATATTAAACCATCAAGCGTTCCGGTCTATTGAGCGTCAAGCAAAGGAAAAGTAGTGTACGCCTTGATACGAACCTTGAAGGAAGGAATCTCAAACTGCGTGAATCCGGTATGCTTCGAGTAGTATGACAATTTAGGGTGTAATTCTTGGGACAAACCCTCCGCGTCGCCATCATTGGGCACAGCGATGAGCCAGGTGCTCTGATCTGAGGGCATCGTTGTCAGGATGCGTTATTTGGTCTTGTTTTATCTAAAGTGCTTTGAGCCCTGTTCTCTCCAATGCATAGGATGAAGTCTCCTCTCCGAATTACTCGAAGGCTATCATCGTCGGCATCAGTGCCCTTGCTTGTGAAGCCAAAGCAATTATCCACCCGTTTTGAAAAAAATCGGGTTGCATTTCTAGATGTGTCCTGGTTCATGCCAAACCTGCCGCGCAAACCCCGTCAAGAGTTTATTGCGAGTCGTATTCCAGGCGCGCAGTTTCTAGACCTGGACGAAGTAGCAAGTCCGCATGAACTGGGATTGAAGCACATGATGCCTACAGAACGCGTTTTTGCTCGTGCGTGTGGTAAGCCCTTCTCTAGCTCGTGTCAGGCGAAGGAAGACGTGATCATAATCACCTATTGCTTTCAAGAGAAATTCGGAATCGATACGGATTCGCATGTCATCTTGTAGGCTGCCAGCTACTACTCGCTCATGTTTTTTTTCCAATAAAAGGTACAACCACAGATATGACACCCATGGAATCTTCTCGTCACCCCGAGCTCTGTTCATGTTCAAATCATTGGGCCATGCTAAATCTAGCGTATTGGATGGAGGATTACCTGCTTGGATTGCCGATGGACTACCCACGGAAAGTGGGACTCCAGCCCCCGCAAAAACGACGAGCTACGCCACCCCAAGTTTAGAGGTTGATGCGCTCAGAAGTAGGCGTCCATCCCTTTCGATGGAGTTCTCACTCAGGGATTGTAAGCTTATGAGCAGGTCGTTGCGAACTCAGCGCTTGAACCAGAACTTAAGGCTGAACTCGTCCTTGACGCTCGCTCTCGCGGCAGGTAAAAATCGGCTAACCGAATATGCCCGTCAACTTTAACACGTTTGATGCATCCAGATACCTCGGGACTGATCCTGAACCACGTCCAGGGTTACCATCTGGTCACATACCACGTTCTTTGTCTTTACCATTCAATATGTTCTTGAGGCAAAACACGAGCCCGGATGGTACCAAATACACCACCTTCCTTTCTCCAACAGACTTACGCAATGTTCTGGAGGAGGCCATTGGTCGAGAACGTATGCAGGCAGTCCTTGATGGCCTTTTGCCAGTGACAACAACCTGTGGTAGTGGTATGACTGCTGGCGTTGTCTGGCTTGGGCTGAAGCTGTTGGGTGTGACAAGAGTCAGTTTGTATGATGAGGTACGCTTCGAAAACTAGCAATGACTCTAGTCCATTAAGTTGTTCCTCAGTCATGGACTGGTTATGCCATGCGACCTGCAAGTCGGATTGAACAATCAAGAGTCTGACACGCATCTTCAAACCGACGACGACGAGCAGTCTCAAGGGTTGCTAGATACCTCCTTTTTGCCATAAGATGAGTGCTCCGAGTCATGATGGCTGACAGAGTGGGCAAAATGATGAATTATGTGTGTGGTATGGTATGTTGATCGTTTGTACAGTACTCAATAAATTACTATTATACATATATCCTGATAATGATTTCTTCATACACTTCTTCTGATGACATGCAGGTGAGGACGTGCCACGCTTTCTCCACATGTACTGGTTAGGGTTGATGTTACTACGAATCTGATCTCCTTAATTGTGAGCACCTAACAGAGCCATGTAGGGTGGGGGTCGGCCTGAAGGCAACTTGCCTAGAACACGAGCAGCTAAGAGCATGTCATAAAATTGTCAGGTAAAAGAATAGATGGCGAACTCACGCCGACCACTGTACTGGACTTCAATTCTATGTTGCTTACTCCGCCTATGCAAGGTAAGCTGCCAACTACCGAGAGGTGTCAAAATTAACCCGTAGCAGCAATTTCGAGAGCCTACCCTTCGAGCAGCAGAACATTATACCCCTTCTTGGTAACCTCGTGCAATAATTGTTGTTGCGCGAACTGTAGCGCCCGTTGTAAATCAGGTGGTACTTTCCCCGAGTCGACCTCAAAGACATAGGTCCCACAAATATCGGTTTCGCCAATCACAGCGATGTCCAAGTCTTAAGGAATGCAACGTTTAGCCGTGGGGAGTATGCGAATAATATTGACCCGTACCTTCGTCCTCATAGAACATGGGAACAGCAGTGACTGTTCTATTGTCGACGACCTCCCAGGGTATCTCTCGCCTTCGAAATTTGAACATAATGGGGGAAGTAGGGTTTCAAAACGAGTGTGCAGTGGTGTGAAGGGATGAACACAGGTTACATTGATCGAAGGTCGACTCCTAGTAAGCCTTTTTGATTCATATCTCTAGAAGTGCACTGCCATATTGGGACTGGGCTGCGGTGGATAGTTGATCGCGGGAAACGGTACATCTCGTTACTCAGAGCTGACATGATTCAGCTATGTAATTGAGATGCTACGCGTCGTGAGAGGATGCTTACGCGTTAACTCTGCTGCGCTGCATGCGATCCGTCACCGCGTCACCAGCAAACCCCTGGCAGCTGAGTCGGCGCAGGCCGCGCGCTATGCACTGGCAGGAAGCTTGCGTGGGCTGGCGGCACTTGGCCTCGGGGCTATAGATGTCAACCGAATAACCCGGACTCCGCTGACTCACTGGCAGCTGTAATCCGTTTCACGGGGGTTGCGCTCCGCTCCTTATCCGTTTCTCAAATTTCAAAAGTTTTAGCCTTCCGAAATGCAATTTCCATAAGCTACAGTAAATTACTAACAGCGGTTTCACTTCAGATCTAGAAAGTCAGAGCTATGAAACCCCACAGTGCCAGAAGCAACCCAAAAGCCGCTCCAGAGTATTTATCCTGAATGGCCCCTCCGGTTGATGTTTGTGATGCTGCTGGGGGTCCGGCGGATGTACCAGAAGGCCCATTAGATGCAGATGAAGATGGGTTACTATTCCCAGTAGCGTTCGAGCATGGAACGCTGGATAGGTCGGTGCCGCTTGACAACGTCAGATCAGCGCACTAAGTGAATCGGATTAGTATCAGGTTTGATTGTTACAGTATTCTAAACCCACCTGGTAAAGGTTTCCATCTCCTCCATCAAAAACGATCTACAAGGCTTCGTCAGATTTATTCATGAGCACTGTCCAAACAAAGTTCCTACTTGAATGGTAACATTCTGGCCATCTGTAAAGTTTGATGGGATGCTCAGAGGGAAGCAAAATTTTCCCTCCCCAGTCGTCTGGAAAAACGGGACGAGCTGCGTGAAATTCTGGAAAGAGGTTGGGCTCTTCGCAGTCGAAATCAAAACACCAGCTATGTGAGAGTAAGAGGATAATCCCGAAATCGACTGCAGGAAATTATACTTGTGAACTGTGGGTGTTCAGAATTCAAGGAGAGGATTCCTCCGCTCAAGGGAAACTTTGTTCGGTTGGTCGCTGCTTGGTTGAACCCGTCTAACACAACCGCAAGTCAGGCTGCAGTTCGCCACATGATGCGTATGAATAAAAAACATACCACAGAATTTAGGTTCGTCGTCCTCGACGAATTGTCCGCGGGGAGGAGGAAACTGAAGCTGAAAATGCGCATTGGCGACCGTGGCGAGAGCGAAAAAGAGAAGAATCAAGGAACGCTGCATCCTTAAAAGTGGGGAAATTTTCTGCTCATGAAAGACACTGGTACGGTCCTTCTTATAGCTTTGTCGAGAAGATATAACATTGACCGGCCGTGAGCAATGGGGAGAAGGCAAAAAACTTTTTTCAACGATCCACCATCAGTTTCTAATTATAGCTGTGTATATCAAATTTGAGATTCGATCAATAGCTACATGTCACATTCAAAGTGCTAGCACGACTCCAAGGAAACCAAATACGAGAGCAACGTAGCTAGCCAGAGTATGTGCTTTTCCAAGTGTACCACCCGTCTGCGATGGGGAGGGAGGCGCGGTGCCGGATTGCGAACCGTGAGCAGCGGTTGTTTCGTTCTGGCAAGTAACATTGGAGGGAATCGTAAAGTTGCTCGACAGCGTGAGATCAGCACACTATTGGTCGACAGAAATAAGCACATTGGGTACCAATAAAAAAGAAAAAAACTCACTTGATAAAGATTTCCGTCGCCACCAGCGAATACAACCTAATGCAGTAAGAGTTAGATTGAATTTCATATCTTCTGCATTGACAAATACCTGAATAGTAACATTTGCACCATCCCGAACTCCTTGGATCCCAGCGGCAGATATATTGAGTGGTATGCAGAATGTCCCAGCGTTACTCTCCTTCGCAAACTGACGGACGAACTGTTGCTGGCCATTGCTTGAGAAATTATCAAAGGAGGCAGGGTTCTGCGCAGCCGAGATAATGACACCCGCTATGAATTTTTTTCACATAGCTGACAATAGGTTTACAGAGTTAGCTCTACCTGTCCAGTCAGGGTGTCCAGATCTTATCGTGATGAAACCACCTGATAATGGGAAAGTGCTGCGATTGTTTACCGCATTGTTGTAGCCGCCTGCGAGGAATATCAGCTTCTCTGCTTGAACCAGATTGTCACGAATACTAACCGCAAAAGTTGGGCTCTTGATCGGCTACAAATACACCACGGGGTTCTGGGTAATTGAGCCTGAAATGAGCGTTGACGCTCGTGAAAAGGGCAAGAGCAGCGAGTAGATGGAAAAGCATATGGATTGGGGAACAACAAGGGGAAATTGTACGCTTGACTTTCCTCACTCACCATCTCGTTAGGATTGGCTCTGCCTTTATAGCGAAGAAGATCGTCGAGATCGGGTTTAAAAAACTTTTTTGTTCAGTACGAAAGCTTGGCATCGACTTGGCCCAGTATCTCCATTTCAAATGAACACCTTGCCAGGGTCGCCCGACAGTCCAAGGAAGGTCAGGAGCTGATATGATAGCGCTGTAGCGAGCATAATATACAGGTTGTTCGTCGACTGATGGTTTAATGATGCACTCCGTTTCCCATCCTACCAAACATCACCTCACCAACACCAAGGCCTGCAATAATTGAAATTATGTATGCAGCGTTAAAAGTCCTGAATAATGCAAAGTCAATACGAGTATACTCCACAGATTGTTCAATTTTTCGTACATTACCACCAACATCAGCACGAATGAAAGGAGAGCCTGCCCGGCATGTAGTAAACCGCGCGGAAGGTCGTGAGCCAGTATGAAAGGCGGGATTCTGCGAGTGATAGATACTGGAGCCTGCTGCGCGGTGTACCCTACTTTCTCTGATAATTCTGGAGAGGGGGATGGAGAGGTGTTCTTGGACTGAGTAACAAGTCGGACAACAAGTTGAAGCCCACTAGATAAACACTGAGCCCAAATGATATGCCTGGGTAAAGAACACGACATACGACTGTCGCCAATGATTATCGAGGATGGCTCTAGTTGCTGCAACCCATCTGTCAAAAATGGCGAGGCAAACCAGACCAATACATGCGCCGGCGATGGCACCCGCGGAGGTCGGTTTCCAGGCTTTGAATAAAACATAGTCTCCTCCGGTAAAGTGGAAGAATGGAACCATTGAAATATCACCAGAATGGCCCATATCAGAATCACCCATGTTCATATCCATCGTATCCTAGTGGTGCTGGTGGTACTGGTGAGAGTGGTTTATCGGTATCGGCAGCGGGCTTTTCTCTTTTCAAACTCAGCTACCCATATCAAACTTTCCCATTGACATGTTTCGAATCTCGGTTACTAGAGCAGCTTGCTCCAGTGCTCAAGCATTCATCCCAAGAGTGACGTCTATTGGAACCCGAATCCGATTCCAAAGCAATGTTCCACCTGCTAGCTCTACAGCACAGTCCCTCGCAGAAAAAGCAGCCAAGGAAGCACGCAAGCTCTCGCACAAACTACAGGAAGATTGGGACGCGAAAATAATCACCTACGAGGAGTTGAAGCCGAGAACGGAGGGCCCGACACCAGTACGCAGTCGTCTTTGCTCTTTTGGTAGCATTTAACATTTCCACAACAGGATACCTATTTAATTGACGTTCGCGAGCCGGATGAAGTTATACAAGGGATGATTCCCTCGGCCGTGAACCTACCGCTGACAGTGCTACCTAAATCTTTACACCTCAGCGACGAGGTGTTTCTTGAAAAGCATGGTTTCCAGAAGCCTAGAAAGGATGACCAAATCATATTCTACTGTCGGAGTGGAAAACGGAGCGCCTCAGCTTGCGATGTTGCGAAGCGAAATGGGTTCATAAAGTAAGCCAATTGGTTGCTCTGATCGAATATAGTGCCAAATTATCCCTTTAGTCTCTTGAACTATGGAGGGTCTTGGCTTGAATGGGTCGAAAAAGAAAATAAGGAGAGCAAGTAGGATCGCAGCTTATGTAACTACTAATCAGCCAATCGCATAATTCCGAGTCGCACAAAAGGCTCATCAACTTGCCCCAACAAACCACAGCAGCAATATAAGACGGCACATCCCTCCAGTTTCTCCGTTGCCACTTCCTTCCCCCCTTCCTTCCCCCCTTCCCCCCTTTTACCCCCCTTCTTGCCCCCTCTGTTTATGTTCGTTACAAGTCTTGTGCACAATGCAATGTCTATCGGCCGGCAGACTCTGGCAGCCACCTTAGCCCTCAAGGCAGTTTCTTAACGTCGGTTAATACTATCTTATCATCGTCGCCTTCTACGATATTCATCTGGTTCCCCGTATTTTATTTTATCCTTTCTATCAATTCTCCCAGGGCATCCATTCTTCTATGCGGAGACCCAAACTACTAGCTTTCTGTCTGGCTATACAAGTTTTGTCTTTCAGGGCTTTGCTCCTCCTCCCTGTCGCATCAAAATCTGCCAGTCATCATGTACGAGGTCACCTCCTATCACCGCATCTTCACACTCTGCTATCTTTCGCCGTCATATTCGAGCATCAAGTCACCATCGTCATGTGGTTTCATCGGTAGGCACCTAACTATTTCAATCAGGGTGTCCTCGCTATCGCGGCCATCGGTGTACTGCTCGTTGATCTTCTCACACATGGTCACAAGGTTCAGAGTTCCCGAGTCAACTAGGCACCGTTCTTGACTCGGGGAACGTCTGTCAGCTATTGGTTTTATTAACGCCATGGAGAACAAGCATGGATATGGATGCCAACGACGATAACATCGGATTGTTTTGACCCCCTATATTACTTGATATTGGCACGACCACATGCTCCCAATAACCCTCCTAGCGGTGGATCGTGGGTTTTTTTTATTTATTTACCCAGTAGCAGCTTAGTTGCCACAACCGCAACTGCTCGCCCACGTCGTTAGGTTATTTTCCAATATTATAGTAACTAGTGTGGTAATAAATAATTCAAAAAACCAAACTTTTTGTGCAATGAGCCGCAAGCGATGTAAGGGTGCCCTTTGAGTGCGTCCACGATCGGAAGTAGCCGGTGCTTAGTAAGAGAGTGTAGGGCTAGCGTCACGGTTGTCGAGGTTTTGACGGTTTTTATATATCTGCTATATTGGAGCTACGGGGACTATGATCTTTGATCCTTCTACTGCTCCTGACCTCAAACCATGGCTCGTCAGGACATTAGAACCAATGTATGTCCTTACTTACTTCCTAACGGTATACCTGACTAATTCCTTCTAGATGCGATGCCGAACCAGGAGCTCTTGCCGACTACATCCTCGCTCTGCTAAAACATAATGTCCCAGAAGCAGAAATGCGCAAGGAACTGGCAGTTCAGCTTGACGAGTTCTTAGAGAAAGGTACACCGTTTTCACCCGTTACCCGCTTTTCGGATTCTCATTCTTCCATTGTAGCAGAATGTGCCCCATTTATCGATACATTATTTACAGTTCTTCGGACAAAATCCTACCTACCATACTCTACCACCTCCCCACCATCTCCTCCTTTCCCACCTAAACATTCGGATAATGGAATCCCGATTCCTCTAGATGCACTTTTAAGCCCCACTATATCACAACCACCCGACCGGAACCTAAAGAGGACTATCGAAGACGACGAAAGGGATGGAGGGCCTCCGGCGAAGGGATCAAGGTTATCGTCAGAGGGACAGTTCTCACGTTACTCCAATGGCCATGGACCAAGACCAGAAAACCGTTCGACCGGTATATGGGGAGATACGATGAATATGAATGGTTTCAGAGACGGCTATGATATGTATGGACCACCTATGCAGCTACACGGCATGAGTGGGCCAATGCCAATGAATAACAACCGGCGCCCCCAGGCCTATCAACCGCCAGATCAAAAGCGCGGTATATGTAGGGACTATTACAGTAGGCGTTCCTTCAGCACCTTCCTTTGGCACACTCCCCACTAATGACTACGTGAAGACAACGGCTATTGTGCAAGAGGAGCTATGTGTAAGTTTAGCCATGGACAAGACGCTGTTGTACCGGGGATGTATCCCATGAACCCAGCTCTGCCGTTGCCATTTCTACCTATGTTTGCCGGACCTACGAACATGTTTGGGATGTTTGGGATGGGAGGAGGGATGGGAGGAGGGATGGGAGGAGGGATGGGAGGAGCATATGACCCCCATGAGGCACGGATGGACATGCGACCAATGTCGGGGCGTAATCCACGCGCACCATTACTGCCGCGAATTCAGCAGGAGGATGGAACTCAGGTCGTTCAAAACACTACCGCAACTGGCGAGCTTCCGGTCATTCAGGACTTGACACCCGTGGCTCAAGGCTCCGATAAGCCTCAACCCCGTGAAGTTGCGAATTCTGATTCGCAGCAGCAACTATTGAGCGCACCGAACAACGGATCCGGGTATGGCCCTAACCAAGTTCACTCGAGTGAAAACTCGTACACGCCGATGAACTCTGCCATGGATGTTGATATCAATCTTGAAACAGATGCAGAGCCACAACATGGCCGGAATCCAAGTAATATCCAACCATCAAGAGGGGGTGGGCGTGGGCGTCGAGGGACTTTTGGTGGGGAGAATCATAGCTTGCGTCCGGAGCGCCGGAATGACAGAACCTTGGTGGTGGAAAAGATTCCAGAAGACAAGTTAACACTCGAGCACGTCAACGATTGGTTCAAACGTTTTGGGAAGGTCACAAACGTTGCCATCGACAGCGCGAGTGCCAAAGCTTTAGTCAGTTTCTCCGCTCATGAAGAAGCCCATGCCGCGTGGAAATCAGAGGACGCCGTTTTCAACAACCGCTTTGTGAAGTTGTTTTGGCATAGGCCGATGGAAGGCCATGGTCAGGTGGGAGCAAGAATGTTGGCGGCTTCCGCGCCTTTGGTAGCCAATATATTCACAAAAGAAAGCATCCCCGCGCCGTCGAAGCCGACACCTAATCACAAGCTGTCCCAGCCACCCACAGCTACGAACGCCCTGGCGGCGAAGCAGCAAGCTCTTGAACAGCAGATCGCTGAACAGAAGTCCCTAATGGCATCTCTCGACTCGGCGTCTCCTCAGGAAAAGAAAACAATCATGGCTCGTCTGAGAAAACTGGCAGAAGAACTGAAACCGCCATCCCCTACTTCCGATTTATCAACAACAAAGGTGACGACCGTGGCGGCGGTGAGTGAGCACGAGAAGAAAGAACGGGAGAGACTTGATAAGGAACTCGAACTACATAGTGCGAGTGTTGGTGGGGGGCAAGAGACCACTGAGGATTTGAATGCAAAGCTTGAGCAACTCAAATCAGAGGTATGAATGTCACTTTATCCCGATTCCCCATTTAATTTCGAATGAATCAAGGCTGCTAGTTTGGGCATTCAAGAGGTAGCTCCGTCGCACAGAGGTGGTCATCGACCATACCGTGGCCGCGCGAGGGGTGGTCGTGTATTCCGAGGCGGGATGCGAGGTGGGCCTCCACCGAGAGCCAGTATGAAACTGGATAATCGACCCAAAAAGCTATTTATCAAAGGGGTCGAGGAAAGCGGTGTTCAGGCTTTGAGTGATTGGTATGGGGTTCGTATCAACTTTCTTTATCTAACTTTCGAACAGTAAGTGCTGACCAGAACCGTAAAACTAGACCGTCGGACACCTAGAAAATCTTGAAAGGACCGGAGATGGTGATGTAATTGTTGCCTTTAGCAATCGTATAGCGGCAGAACAGGTAATTATATCATTCGTTCAGAGTTTTACGTGACATAATGGAACGGGATATCAGGCATTAGCAAAAGGGAATAACGTTCCCACTCTTGGGTCTCTGCAAATCACCTGGTATCCAGGTCCAAAAAATGTAGGGTCTACCTCTAAAGTAATGTCCACGGGGACAATACCGTCCAGTACAGCGGATCCTGCTCTAAAAAACATTTCAAAGCCTGAGGATCCCGCAAGACCACCATCTCGTCATGGACATGAAGAAGAAGTGGTGGCCAGTGGGTGGGGAGAAGACGGGGATGGAGACGGGGAAGATGGGATGAGAATGCTGTAGCTTTGCTTGTATTGTATTGTATTGTATGGGAACCACTAGTGGGCTTTAATAGTAGAGTTATATACTCACATGACTGGGTAGCGCTTTGCGGAACTTCACATTCATCGAGTTAGAGCTTCAAATTCCAAGGAACTCATGTCGCTCTTTTTTCGACGGTGCACACACTCTCAACTTAAACAAGGCGCAGGATGGAGGCACATGAGCAGAGGCACGCTCGATCCAATGACTGGCGAGCTCACCGGTCTCCCAGATATCAATGTCAGTGTCCTTATTCTCACATGTAATCTTGCCATTAAGATATGCTTCACAGGCCTCAAGACTCGAGATCGAACGGAATAAGAAGCCTCTGAACCCTCCGTCGCCATCTACCCTCGTGTTTGGTCATACATTTGTGAAGTGTTCGCCACGCTTCATTCAGTCGTTTTGTTCAATATTACAACAATAGACCGATCATATGCTCACTATACCTTGGAACCTCATCTCTGGATGGGGCACCCCGAAAATACAGCCATGTAAGTGTCTATTCTTTCTGAACTTTCCCAGCGTTCTCTAATCTTTCCAGACGGTCCACTTGCACTAGAGCCAAGCTCTACAGTCTTTCATTACGCTCAATCGCTATTCGAAGGCATGAAAGCCTATCGGCAAAAGTCAGGCGTAGTTACGCTATTTAGACCCGATATGAATATGAAGCGCATGAATAACAGCGCGCGGCGTATCGCCCTTCCTGCAGGTGTTTCTTCGTCATTACTACCGGACATTAGTGACACTTGAAATTAGACATTCGACGGAGGTGCACTTTTGGAACTGATCAAAGAGCTCATTCGCATCGATAAACATTGGATACCCCGTGAAACTGGCTACAGTCTTTACATACGGCCTACACTAAGTATTTTGCGGAAAACAATACTGTGGCTGTGTAACGTGCTAATCGTGTTTAACCAGTCGGTACCCAAAAGGCCATCGGTGTCGGCCCCCCTGATGAAGCTTTGCTATTCGTCATCTGTTGTCCTGTAGGACCGTACTATCCCAAAGGTTTTAAGCCGGTAGCCCTTTATGGGACGACAGAATATATTCGGGCAGCCCCGGGTGGTACGCACAATCCCTCAAGCCCTATACTACATCACTTAAAACCTCCAGGTACTGGTGCCTATAAATTGGGAGTCAATTATGCCCCAGGTGTTATGCCTCAAAAACTTGCCGCGTCTCAAGGATATGTACAAAACCTCTGGTTGCATGGGCCCGAACACTACCTGACTGAGGTGGGTTATCTCCTAAGGGATCCCCAGCTATATGCCTGATTTCATTAGGTTGGCACAATGAACATGTTTGTTGTATTCAAGAAAGATAACGGTGGTGAGTCATTGCTGCTACTCTCGTATGACATCTGTAATAACATTTGTTTAGTTCTTGAATTGGTTACGCCACCGCTAGACGGGATGATACTTCCAGGCGTCACACGAGACTCTGTTCTCACTCTTGCTCGCGAGCATGTCTCTGGCGAGTATCTTATCCCAAATTTGCCACAGAATCTGGAAGTGGCAGAAAGGCCAGTGACTATGAAGGAAGTCAAAAAAGCCTCAGAGTCAGGTAATCTAGTCGAGTTATTCGGAGCAGGTATGTGTATTCTTAGTTTTTGTAAATCCCAATCTGATGGTATCTCATCGATCAGGCACCGCAGCCGTTATCAGTCCGGTGGATAGAATTGGATACTTAGGGGAGGATGTCCATATTCCGACTGAAAAAGACGGTATGGGGCCTGTCTCCCGAGCAATCTGGACTGAGCTAGTGGGCCGACAAACTGGTACCATTTCCAGCAACTGGAGTCATGTTGTTACGAAGGATTGATACCCGAGCATAACAATTAATCTAATCATACTGACCGACTCTACCTTAGTAGTGTGGTATACAAGCCATACAGCAGAAAAAAATTGATAGAGATCTGCGGTATGAATGCCAACCGCCTCTTATACTATTACCGCCACAGGCTACCGCTGTTTATAGTTATTCGCCCTTCTGGAAAGGTTATTGTTGACCGCCGATGGCTGATGGGAGGATTTTACGTCTGTTATTACTAGTAGGAACACCGGATGCTCTTTGAGCATCGATATCGTGATCATTGCCATTGCGATATGGTAGGACGGAATCCCTCAGTACGTGAATATACAGTGAGCACAGATCAACATCCAGCGATCATGCTGTCTCCCTCTTTCCTCTCTACAAGCAAGGAGCAGCCTTCAGAAGCTATCGGGTTTCAACTTCTGAGCGAGCCCGCCACGCCATATAACGCCCTGACAGATGCTGAGAACGCAAACGCTATGCTATGTTTGATAGTGAATTGGTGCCTTGGTTAGCCATCACGATGTGCTTGACGGTTTGGGTCCGGAGTTCAGCTGAAAACGCAACAGCGCTTCACGCATAACCTTGAGAGCGCAGCGGGTTTAACCATATATCCCTTCCTGTGTTTATTGTTTGCCCGGGAACTACACGATTTCTCGTACGCTGAGCTGAGCGCCACTTACCCGCCACAGCACACCGAGCTCGCAACGATAATGCAAGTGCACTTGCTTACGGTGCTGTTCCGTTTTGCGGTCATCTTCAGTCTAAATAGGAAATGTCAACCAAGGATAGTGAGCTGGCCATGGCCAAATGACTTAGTATAATACATGAACTCGGCTGGAAGTTGACCTTGGATAGATATAACGTTATCCGGCGCTGAATGTAATAAGAGCTCTTATTAGAAGCTTTTCGCTAGGTGCCATGTGCTTGCGGCTGTTTCGGGGCCGGGCTCGTGGCTGGTGAGGAAAGCTACAATTCGACAGGAGCGTCCTTTTTCTTAGCGGTGTGATTTTTGTTTGGGCCAGCAAATCCAGCAGCCAAGGATTAGATGTCCGAAATACTGGCCGTTGGGCCACATTGTTGGGGCCTTGAGTACTTGAGTTGTTGTTGTTGTGGTGTAAATTCCCACTCTTTTGGTAGGAAAATCAACCTCCAACCGATCCATGTCTTCTACCTCGCTGCTTGATGCCGTTACCCATCTCACGAAGCATATCTCGGTATGCAGTCACCAGAAGGCAGACCTTTGAGTAACCAATCGTCTTCGTGAATTGAAGTCTCCCCATTCCTGGTCGGGATGCCGGAGTTCCAGACCTACATTCAAAAACCTATGGACAGTTCGCCTGTTTGAATCAAAGCGATAGCAAGTGTATTCTCTCAAAGATCGTCTGTTTGACATCAGGAGATCCGGAGTGGGCGGTACTTGGCCTGCTGCAACTTGCACGAGCCCTTCACGTATTGTTACTATCGGCCACAGAAGCCATGATAAATCGAGGTCGAGAAGGTGGCGCTGAGCGTAAGATATTTTTGGCAAGTGTTTAGATTTTCAGCAGCGTATCCATTTTTAACAGCATAGAGAAAGCCTTCTCCAGAAAAGCAACTATGCCTCAAGTGCAGATATACGGCATCCATCTTCGTACGGGAATGGCGAAGAAAGACCTCTGCAACGGTAGGAGTAAATCACAATAAATTGCTGCATAACTGTATGCAAGCGAGTTGTCTTGAAGACAGAGCAGGGGGAGATTTCCACTTGAGGTACGTGCTTGATGCTCGATTTCAATTTTGCAGCGATGACGATTTGTCTTGAAGGTCGGCTAGGGTAATGTTTCATCCAACGAGTGCCATTTTGCGTGTTATTGAGACGTGGTTTCCATGCACACTTTACCTTGAGGCGGTCAACCATGGTTGAGCAATCTTGCGCGTCGTGTCATGCATTGGTGTCTTGGAGTGAAGTCTTGAACAGGTATCAGTGGCAGATTCGTAATTTATCACA
Source organism: Rugosomyces carneus (assembly GCA_018221805.1). Lineage (NCBI taxonomy): Eukaryota > Fungi > Basidiomycota > Agaricomycetes > Agaricales > Tricholomataceae > Rugosomyces > Rugosomyces carneus. Next base: position 41,252 of record JABCKM010029804.1, on the reverse strand, counting down.
AAACTCGTCTGAGCTCATTACAGACGGCATGAAGGAGAGAACATGCACTGATCATTGGGCGGTTAGCAGTTGGTAAAGATACAAAGAACAAACACGGCGGCTGTGACTCACATAAGGGCCCGTACCACGCCACCACGTGAGTGTGACATACCTAATTTAGTAAGAGTCGGGACTGCGCTCATTCGCTGACAGTGGGGAAGCATCCTAGAGATTGGGTGCGTCTACGGGAAACCGCTGGAAACAATGAAGAGAGAGACTTTTGAAGGCCTTTCAGTCCTTCAGTTACTGCATTGAAAGTTTATTTGGTCGACATTCGATTCTAACGTCTTCCAAACAAAAAAAATTTCAGAAGACAAATGCCGAGCAGCGGGCCCTTAAAAAGGCTGCTACAATGGACCCTGAGCCACTGAGCACCTCAACTACAACGAACACCTCGCCATGAGCGACTTGAACGACTTGGACCAGCCTCCCCCACAGTACCCTGGTATCATTACCCAAGCCGATTCTCTGTTTAAGCTTCCATCTTTTAATGACGTGATGGCCTTGTACGAATTCGAGGATTCCTTACGCTTACCCTCATATTCCGCACGTCCTATTCGACGGTACCACCCATACCTACGATTCCGTCGTCCTGTGGCCCCTTCCTGTTTTGACGAAAGCTCTAGATATTATGTTTGCCTTCTCTTTTCCTTTTTTTCATTATACCACTCATTTAAGTTGTATAGAACACTATATTTGACGAGTCATACGTTCCGCTCGAAGTACCGCCCGTCGCCCCGCAAGGTGTACAAGATGTAATTCTTCTCTCCCTCGCATGGGGCTACTATTAATTTAACGTGATTTTTAGACCATCCAACCATTAGCCACATCGGTCAACGAGTACATTCTCCCAAGCGGAATAGTTCTACCTCCTGCACCCGTTGTCCCCCCGCCTCCTGCTCCAGCTGCGGAATGTCCGACTTTAGCTGAATTTGAGGCCTACATTGATGCCATCTGTGCGCAAGAAGACCAGCATCAAAGGCGCGTCCGCCGTCTGTGGCATCTCCTTGTATGTACCTTACTTCGTGTTGGCGATTCCTAAAATCAATGTGGACCTAGCCTTTTTTCATCAACTCAGTCAGACATACGTTGGATGCGGATGACCGAACCGCTGTTAGCGCGCCTGAGCCTGCACAAAGTAGCTCTGCTTCCGCTGGTGAGCCGTTCCCATCCACCGGATGAGTGTTCGAGATATGAAAGCCACAATACCACCCACTTTAAATTGCCTGATTCATTCGTTGCCTTCGCCCTTCAACAAACGTCTCTCCTTCTTTTGCTTTCTCTATATACACTCATTTATATTGTTTCACCTTCTAGCACTCGTAGCTCATTTACAATACTTCATTTAGCTCTTTGCTTCTATAATCGTCGGTATAAAATCATTTTGGTCATTATTTTCGTAGCATACCGTGCTGCTCCCACAACCTGACTTCGGGAAAATAAGATTCTGTACCTCGGCGCAGTTCAGAGATGCGACATGCTCACAAGAGATCTCATGGACATCTGTTTACGAATTGTCACTGCCAGCAATGCTATCTTCGTCCCTTTCAATTGACCCTGTGCCGAGACTTCCATCAGTTCCGCCGCTTCTTTCTTCACTGCTGACTCCGTTTTTATGATCAGACAGAGGCGCAGCAAGCTCAGGAAACAAATCTAGTAGGACGAGATCCAGCAGAAACAATAGAAGATGCACATTGCAGGGAGCACTGCTGAGCGGGTCTAATGCCGCTTCCAATGTACTTGAGGTATTAGGGCCTAAGACCAAGAGAAGAAGACGCCTTGCTACAGGTGTCAAGATAAGTTGGAGATTTTAGCAACATACAAGACAGACACACACCAAGAGCCCCGTTTGGCCGCCACGCGACGAGACGGGCACGAATCTCTGCTTGTTCTTCTGCGGTAGGCTCTACAGCCGGAGGACCGGGATAACCATTGGGGAAAAGAGTACGTTTTGCCGTGCGGGAGACAGAGAGAACAAAGGCAGGTGAGAGTTGGGTTCTCAACACATGCGGGAGAAAACTAGATGAGAGATCAATTCTCTAACGATGCATCGGAATGGAAAAAGGCACCAGTCAAGAAAGGAAGAAGAAAAATCCGCTATAAGGTGGGTGGCCGCAAGGAGGGTAGCGGACGCGGCGCGTTCTTTGAGCAGAAATACTTCAGAAAAGGTTGTGAGCGGAGGAATCCAATATTTTTCTGCCGGAAATGGTTGCTCTAGTGGACGGGACTTATTTATATGTTTGATGGTACTAAGCGCCTGTCTGTATGCGGAGATCAGGGCAAGGCATGCGCCTGATATGGCCTGAATAGCGGAAAGGATGATGACAGCGACGGTGTGCATGGAAAAGGAACTATTGGAAGCTGGGGGTGAAGGCGAGCGAGATGATGTAGGCTACAAAAAGATCTCAGTAAGTAATAATGGATAGACAAAATTACTTGCCTGCTCATGGAGGTCTAAAAGGTCTAGTATTGATCGCTGGATGAACCACGGCTGAGAGATTTTGGGAACAATGTCATTGAGAAAAATATTGAGAAGAATCTCTCGAATGATGAAGCGCTCTGCTTCGGGTTGGTAATCTTCCTCAGGAAGACAGACCCTAAGAATGTGATCTACAAGCTGTCTATAATACTCTGTATCCAGTCGGCCATCAGCAGAAACGGCCATATGTGGCTGAAGCTGATGAAAGAGTTGGGGTAAAGAGGCAGCACCTCCCGAGGCGTAAGAGGTGGAGAGTTTATTGTATGCATTGCGGTAGTCCCTAAAATGTTGGGTAATAATTACGGGGGCATAACGAAACAGAAGTGGAGAAAGATGGGCTGCCTGAATTCGAGCATGGAACTGTCGGATGACGACAGTGAGGATGCGAGTTATCTCAGGTAGGAATTGCTTGTCGTAGCGAGAGATTTTTGACCACCAAGGTACGACATGAGCACGTAACGCAAGCGCAATAAAATCGTATAGTTCAACAGATAGTTCTGGTGGTGAATTGAGGAGGAGAGGAGGAAGGGGATGCTCTGGAGGAAGTGAAGGGAACAAGAGACGATTGGAGAGAGGACGCGACATGGATTACATAAGCTTATTCACCCCTCCCCTTTCTTTTCATGACGGCCGCCCTGTCGCATACGACGCTCGTCATCGTCGTCGTCTGCGCCTCGGTCGTCGGTCTCGTCGTCGCCTTTATATTTATTAGGCTAATATTGCGTTCAAGAAACTTAAACGCTGCCGCTCCTTTGCCCCCTGTTCAGCCCCTGGCTCATCGCCGCCCCACTCTTTATCCTTATGATGCCTCCAGCAACAGTCGTCCAACGAGCACCATCCTCTCGACCTACAGTCCAGGCTCAGCCAAGGATTTTGACGATCTAGCTGCTTCCCATCTTTTTCCTACTATTCCCACTTTACCAAGTTCTTCCGAATCTCTTGACTCAACTTCCCCTTCTCACAATTCGTTCTCTCGCCAAGGTCTCTCATCTCGCCCCCTTTCCCAAGTGTCTTTTTCCTCGAACGCCAACCTCTCTGTCTCTCGACGTACTAGCCGCAACACCTTCCGCGGCGCCCCGCATGCTCCCCATAACCAGGTCCAAATCATTCTTCCTACCCCCCTTGCTTTTAGTCCCCAACATCCACAAAGCACGCACAGTAGCCTTCGCCGTGATACTGACTCAGACCATGTCAGTCTCGTCGATAGATGGGTCCCTGTTGGCCGTGACGACACAACCAGTAGCCTCAATCTTAACAGTAAGATCTTACGATTACTGCTCTTAGGAATCCGTATCTAACCTCTTTTTACAGCGAGCGCGCCTTCAACCCCACGTACCTCACGACGCTTCTCTTCTATCTCACCATCATCACACACCTACCTTCACTCACACATCCCACCCCCTATCCCTCAAATCTTTACCATGACTCCTGACATCGAGTCTCAAAATCCTCAAAACTCTCATTGACCAGCTTACACTATACCCGATTTTGCTGATTGATCTACATTCGGTCTAATAGTTCATATCAACAATTTCCAACCACTCGTTTGCATAGTAAAACACGAAAAAATACGTATTCCTGTTCAATAGCCAACACCAATACAAGCATATAGTAGGCTACTGCATAACCCTTCCGCATAATCTCCTATGACGAAATGAGCTGTTCAAGAAGGAACAATACACTCGACCCTTAACCGCAAAAATCAAATCAGAAACCATCTGCCATCAGCCCTTCCAGGAATCTTTCTACATCTCCGTTGAAGTCGACAAACTCAAAATCTAAACGAGCTGCCTTCAGTTCTCACGTCGGGTTCTGTGGATGTGTCGCCTGGTAATGGAAGACCAGCAGCTTCAAAGAGAGCTTCATGAAAATCTGAGTCGAATCCAATCCGCCGACATTCCATCTGGAGGGCCAAGAGTTCACCGTCTTGATACAGAGTAGGAATTTTCATGTCTTGTTTGATCTTTTTCGTACTGCTGGACGTCACCAAATATATCTCGTTCTTGACCTGTGTCAATTGGACATGAATCAGCATGTCCCTGTGGAACGGGATGGTAAATGACCTTGGCGGACAGGGCATTGAATTCTGCAGCGTCAAGGATCTTGGAAAAAGATGTCTCATATGTACCCAAATAGATAAAGCTTGGCCCAGATCTCCATATAATCTGATGACAGCGTGTTGGGCTTTTGGTCCACTTTCCCTTGTTGTATTCCGACTTCTTGTACCCACCGTTGGGATCAATACCAAAGACGTATTGCGGTTTGATTAAACTCCCCGCAGTGTGGCGTTCGTCATCAAACGTCAGCTCGTCTCCGACGATGAGCAAACTCCTGCCGGTGTGATAGGGAAGTGAGCAATCTAAATTCTGGTTAGAGCACTTACGTTTGAGTGCCCTTGAGCACCTGGTGGTTGGACAATATCGCAAGTCCTCCCTTATTGACGCATATATGAGAGACTGACCTTCCTAGCGCTTTTCAGATACTTCCAAGGACCTTCTTTGCTACAAAATGGTGCTAAATGGCCTCGACCAGCTTCACTCCTTGTAAGGTGCGAACTTTGCTGCTCTTGGGAGGGAGAGGGTAAATTTAGCCCACTACTTGACTCGTAACGCAGATCCCTGGTAATGCTGGGTTCTTCGTCCGCCTGCCAAAGGCATGAACTAGATTCAACTTTCGTTTTCCCGGATGCTAATTTCAAGTTACCGTTTCCTCTCCCGGGCTCTCGGCGGGCGCTGGTAGCGACTCGGCAGTTCGTATGAGAATATCTGCTTGAGGCTCTTTTTTTGTGGCGGTAGGGTGCGTTTCTAACCGAAAGCTCTCCAGTTCATCCAGCAGGATGTCATTTCGAAACTGGGCATGCTTGTAGCATGATCTGGCTGTAGGGCGTTAAACACACTAACCATGGTCTCATCTATTAATCGGCGGATGTTCAACAGTTGGTCATTCTGCGATCTAACGAGATCTTGAAGGAGAGTAAGCCTTTCCATCGAGTTTCAAGGATTGACGGTGAGCGCATGCAGTATGTACAGTACAGTACAATGAGTGTGCCGGATCAACAATACCGTACCGTACTGCAGAAGTACTTGATCTCCATGTGATATCTCACGGCCGTCATGTCAAATATATATCTTGCCATCTGTTTCTCAGTCCCACATCCCCCTCCTTCATCATGGACCTCTCGTACACCTGGAATCAACTCGTCCTCAAGCACTCACCCGCGACCCTCGAGTTCGCCGGGTCTGGCATCGTACAACTCGTCTTCTTCTGGGGGCTATCCATAATCTACATATCTCTGCCATATATATTGCCAACTTTCTCAGCTAGGCATAAACTACAAAAGCAGGAGAAGCAGCCTACCCTAGCGGAACTGTGGGATTGTTTCACAATCGTTTTGCGGAACCAGGTGTTTTCAATGGCGCTACACCTCTCCCTTCTCAAGCTAGCAGCCCTTTCAGGGAAACCCCCGTCCTATCGATTCGATGCGACACTTCCCAGTATCCTAGAGGTTATCCGCGATGTGACATTTGGCGTCTTCCTCAGAGAGATATTGTTCTATTACACCCACCGCTTCTTCCACTTGCCCAAGATATACTCCACGATCCACAAACCTCATCATCGGTTTACCGCACCCGTCGCCCTCGCTGCCCAATATGCGACTCTTACAGAACACATTATTTCAAACATCCTACCCATTTCGCTGCCTCTGACGATCGTGCGTAGCCATATTGTATCGTTTTGGGTCTTCCTGGCGCTGGAATTGACCGAAACGACCACTGTGCATTCCGGATACGACTTTTTCGCTGGGTCTGCAAAGAAACATGACTTACACCATGAGAAATTCATGATGAATTTCGGCACATTTGGGTTGTTGGATTGGCTGCATGGTACAGATAGTAGTCGAAAAGTGGAGAAAAGTAATTAGCTGTTTACATAATCCCATTTCGCGCACGCGTTCTCCAGCTTTCTACGTTGTTATTACTTTCTATATCACAGCTTGTATCTAAACACCTATTCCGAATGGCAAAAGCAAAAAAAGCTGAGGGAAATACAGATGGAGAGGAGGTATACCATGTTGGTCCGTAATGCTGCGCTTCACATACGAAATTGCTAACTCGATCCCACCAGAGGTGATAACTAAGGCACGCGTAGCGCTTGGATTCCTTGATGAGGGTGATGAACAGATGCCCAAGAAACGGGGGAGAAAAAAGGGCAAAGCCAAAGCAAAGGCTAGGGCTAGATGGGTAGGTCATCTTTTACGTTCCTAGTGTGGTTCCTAAGCTCGACTCCAATCAGGAGTACTACGTCAAGGTGTGATTTATATTTCATCTTATTCCCACACATACTCATCCTAATCTAGTGGGCAGGCTATGATTCGGATGCCAACAGGTAGCCAGTTTTTTGTTGGATCCCTCCCTCACTCTACTGAGCTAGTTCTTAGCTGGGAACCCGAAGAAAATGTTGCCATGTGCCAACGTCTTCTTGCCAGCTTCTGGGAACATGTTGGGACAGATAGTGCAGATTATCAAGTAGGGTATGAAGTGGAAGCGGATGAGAGGTGGATCAGTAAGCCCATCCTTCCATCCTGGGTCAAGCTTGCTCACATGTTTTAGGGAAGGAAAAGAAATTTTTTGCTCGGGAATTCAATGATCATCAGGAAGAGCTCAGAGCTCAGAGAGAGAAACTAGTACAAGAACGCAGGAAAAAACGGGTATTCGTCTGGAGGTGATAATAACTTGATGTTAATCTGTACCTAAATCTTTATGATTGCAGGCCCACTGTAGAAGTACCTTTTGAGCCTCAACCTCCCGCATCTCTGATATCTAGAAAGCCTCCACAGAAGTACGTTGGCTGAAATGTCTTTTTCAGTATCTAACTATCATACAGGGCGTCAACTAAGTGGACATGGTCAGGCAGTCTTTTCATGGAAAGCAACGCCTCGACTCCCCTTCACGTCACTTTCTCTGATGCGACCGAACCGGTGCAAGGAGGTATGAGATTCAGTGTTGCCCTTGCAGCCAAAAAGCAACTCGATGTCGCTGGCTTTCATGATGCTAGTGACATAGATTGCATTCTACGCGCATGTAAAGGCGTTGATCAATTTGCTCTACTTCGCCCTCAGGACGACGAAAACGTTGAGCCCTTGAAGATTTTTAGCGCATACATGGCAAAGATGAAGAAAGTATGGTGCAAAAATATTGTCCAGCATAGCTTGCTGATGATCTGCACTAGATGGTCCTGCTTCCAGTATCTCTCGACAATGTCATTGTTGCTTATATTGTTCTATTTCATCACTCCACCATTCTTATTGCCCGTCGACTCACGCCTCCTTTCGAACTCCTCCAGAAACAAGGAAGCCTAATCGTAGCGTTAGTCCCTTGGTCTCTTAGATCAGCTCAACTTCGAAGGCACTCTCGAAAACCACCAAGCGCCATCCTTGCTGACGCAGAGACGACCCCCTTAAGTGAAAACGGAACTCGTTGGATACAAACAGTTCGCAAAAGTCCTGTCTATCAGCACGCAGTCCGTATTTTAAACCTCCCAAAATGGGTTCACGATTACATGTCAGAGGAGGGGCGCGAGCGTATGTATTATGTCTGGTGGGAGGGGGGTGATGGCACGAAGAAGAAACCAGGCATGGAGACGCGGTTACTTCAAGCAATCATGGATCAATATCCAGCCAAAAAGTGTCGTGACAATCTCGCAGACATTCGGGTCATGTTCGTTCATGTTGGTGCGGTAAAGACCCTGCACAGGCTCTCAGGCTTTCTGGACTTCTGTTCTGTTTCATCCCATGTTCAGTTTTATACCTACGGTACACATCACAGCGTCCCTCCTATGTATTGGGGCATGCATGAAATTTATCCATGTGGTAGGTCGATGTTTGACACCACGAGTTACCGAACTCTTTTGACGCTCGTACAACAGGAGGCATTGTCACGTTTACCCCGAGTGCTGTCTACGACGATCCAATCGGTGTTCTCCACCGAATCCGTCAAATTCATCGTCATCCGTTATGGGAATGCTACATCTTGCCGGTGGCCCTCGGAATGGCAGTCAAACTTTACAGTCGAAAGGAAAATGAAGACCCCTTGAACATGTTTGATAAGTGGGTCAGCCATTCTACGGAAAATAATGACGTTCATCAAGTGTGCATAGCGGAATTTTGCCATATATCGGACTTCTAAGCGCCATCGAAAACGGTGAAATCGCCTTGATTACTTCACCTCCTGAACATGAGCTCTCGCCAACTAAAGAGCGTGATAATCGACAACAATGGCTCAAGATGCACTGGTCACACCGTCCTTCCGACCTCCGCACCACCCTGCAGTCAACCGTGGATGCTTTTGACCTCAAATACGGAAATGTTCAAGATGCGGATTGGGCTCCCTCTATCCATGCCAATATTTCGAAAGACCTTACAAATATGAGATGCCAACCAGTCTTCATGAAGCAGTATAGACGATATGTTGTGATCGAGAGCGCCAAAGAAAAGCGGACCGTCACACAAGATGGAGTATGTATCAGCCTCCAATATGCTCAGGCCCTAGTGCTCATATAATACTCTTTTCTAGCTTGAATGGACTACATCTAACAAATTTGATTTCAAAGATGATTTTTATGTTAAGCAAGACCGAGGAGCTACGAGCTTTTACACACACACATACACTAATACCAGATAATGGGACAAGCAAGTCATTGTAATGGATGCGCTATGCAGTGAACGACTGTTCCAACGCAGCCTTGAGGTGTTCGTCGCTCTCCCAAACGTCCGCTGCGTGTGCCTGTAACAAAAGAAGAATACATGAATAGCCAGATAATTGTGATTTGATTAAAGTCCATGCACCGCTGTCAGCACTGAGTTTTTGTTGGACTCTAACAGCTCCCCTGCCACTATTAGTTCATCGAGTATCTGGAGCAGACAAACTTCAGCATAACAGCTTAGATAAATTCAGGCTCTTTGTTACCGAGTAAGCTTTCTGGAAATTAAAAATACTCGTTGAAGCATTAGACTCTCCTAGAAATGTCGGACTCGATGGAATATGAACTCACAGATCTAGTTCACAAACCTAATGGGAGATAAGATGTCATATAACGCCCCATGTATAATGTTGGCTGGCTACTAACGTTGCCGAAGTGTCGATCCAAGACTTCCACATAACGTTGTATAATTTCCAAAGTTATAAGTTCGTTGTCATGCTCTCCGATCTCGCACACAAAGAATAGAGATGCATATTGCCTGTATATGACCTGGGGAGGTGTAGTGAGGTTAATTTCAATTCAAAAGCTCAGGATACTACCTTGGACCCTTGAACAGCCCAATCACTGTTCTATGGATTCGGGTGGAGGGAAAGGAACACACCTTTGTACTCGATCACATTGCACATCCGCTGCCGCCGGCCCAAGACAAGGCGTGTCACATCCTGTATTATCTTTGCTTTCATCTTGGTTGGCAGTGTAATGAACCATTTTGCCAAGCGCAGCTTGCCTGTGTAACAAGTGTATAGTATCCAGGAACAACCTGAGGACTCTGACTAACCTTGTCGCGAGACGAGTAATATGTAGTGGATCATGTAGCTGATGAGAGGAACCGTAAAACCTCCAAGTCCGCCACTTGGGGATAAGATGGAACGCAGCCAAATGTTTTCACTGTTCTTATCTTTTCTTTATATACATATATACGTAGTTTATAACTTGAAGGAAGCGCGTGTGTATTGAACTTTTGTAGAGGCTGCGTCATCAACGAACCAATAAAGCTGACCAGGGTAGACAGGTTTCACTCTGGCGGAAGGCAAGCCATCTTCTGGACGGTCAAGGATATTGCAAAGCGTATCGGCCTTTTCTTTCCCTGCCGCGACGAATGCAACTCTTAAAGAGTGGTTGATGACAGGATAAGTCAATGTAATCCGTTTGGGCGGGGGTTTTGGGGAGTCATCAAGATCAGCTACCCATCGATCTTCCTCTGCAAGAAGTTCATGACCGGGGAAGAGAGACGCAGTATGTCCGTCGGGACCCATTCCAAGGAGAATAAGGTCAAACACAGGGAAACGGGCTGAATCTTTCTGTGCGAATTCGCGGATGAGTTCTTTTTCGTACGAATCTGAGAGTTCTTCCAAGTCGTTAAGCAAAGTTGAATCAATGGTGTGAATATTTGTTGTGGGAATAGGGACTTTTGAGAACAAATTGTCCATGCATGCGAGGTGGTTGGAATCGGGGTGATCAAGAGGGACAACACGTTCGTCAACATAAAAGACTTGCCTAGAGGGTGTAAAAGATATGCCAAAGAAGGTTATCTATAGCCTACCACTTGTCCCATTTGATGGACGGGTTGCCTATAAGGCCCTTGAGCATCTTGGGAAGAGAACCACCGGAGAGCGCGAGTGTAAAGCGACCTTTCTTATCCAGAGATTCTTTCTGGGCTTTGACAATGAAGGCTGCGAGGGAATTGACAAGACTATCGGTATCTGGGAAGGAGTAGAGGATTGGAGGATTAGGAGGTTGGTGAATGCCTGACATGGTGGTCGGACTTGGACAAGTTCTCGGCTTCTCGGGATTGCATATTAAAAGGCTGTCTTATTAGTCACATGACTCTGATGTCACTAGGAGTTAAGAACCAGGTCTGGTCATCGTCATTAGGGAACAAGTAAGAAAAAGGAAAACGAAGTATATACACGGAGCAGCGTGTAAAAAAAGGGCAAGCACCCGAAGCAACTATCACCCATTCAGCAGTTGCAACCATAGCTTTGCGAGCTTTCCGAATCAAGCTGAATAGGGTCAGGATAGTCAACATACCTGTCAGAAAGTAAGTGACTGTTAGTAAAGATGTTGTCGGTGGAAGGAAATATTCTAACAGCTGTTCCTCCGCTTCTTGTTGCAGAGCATTCTTAGCCACTGTCTGGAACGCTTGCTCAACATTGATCGCTTCCTTCGCAGAAGTCTCAAAATACGGGATATTGCCTTTTGACTGGCACCATGTCATGGCTCGTTTCTGTGTGACCTGTTGAGAGGTATCTAAGTCTTTTAGCATCACATATATTAACTATGTAACATACTTGTCGTTTGTTCTCCTCTACGTCGATCTTGTTGCCCAGGACAACAAAAGGAAAGTTCTCTGGATCGTGAGGACTTGCCTGAATCAAGAACTCGTCGCGCCAACTGTCAAGTGTTTCGAACGATTTGGCGCTGTTGACGTCATATACAAGAACACAGCAATCTGCACCGCGATAAAACGCAACACCCAATGACTGGAAACGCTCCTGCCCTGCGGTATCCCACAACTGACAATGTCAACCAACAAAACTCACTGTGGGGAAGATAGTATACCTGCATTGTAACAAGCCTGTCATCCACCATAACCTCTTTCGTCAGACTGTAAATAATCATCACGAGTCAGCGCACGGCTACAGCACCGTCGGAGAATGCAGCATACAAGTCGGCACCAATTGTAGCCTTGTATTGGTTACTAAATCGTTTGTTAACATATTGATTCATGAGTGAAGTCTTCCCGACCCTGGAAATGCGTCATGAAATGAGTCTCTAACGGAACCTTAGAAGCTACTTGCCCACTGTCGCCCAGAATTATAACCTGTGTAAGAGCCGCATTGATTAGGCACAGAAGTGACAGCAACTGAGGAATCTACATACCTTGAGAAGTACGCGTCCCATTTCCTAGGGGGTATCCGGGACAATTATAAGTGAGTTGCAAAGGCTTGTGGTGGTCACTTGGATGGCGGATGTACCGTAGTTTGTAGCCACGCGTTTCAACCAAATGCGTAAAATTCAAGCTCCGATCCTGCTTTTACCCGCATCGTCCTGCATCATCATACAGCAATGGCGGAACCAGCCTGGCAAGAACAGTTGAGGCTGCGACTAGTGGAGAGGAATGCAAAAGAGTCTGCTTATGCATCGATAATCGAACAATGTGAGCAATTCTGCTCACTTTTTTTGCCTGACATATTCACTCACGAGAAAGAAAATCAAGATCGTAGGTTGGCACAACAAACGAAACTCCTCAAGGAGCGCAATAGTTCACTATTACGTGCAGTCGGTTCTGTAAAGTCTAATCCCAACAGCTCTACTGTGCTAGTCTCTGCAACTGGTGATGAGTATGTCCCTAGTATACCTCGGCATCTGCCATCTTAACAAGTGGTCATATCAGTAATCCTGTTCGTGCTGCTTATATGGCATCTCTTGAATCCCAGATCTCATCGCTGCGCGACGAGCTGGCAACTGTGTACAAGACCCAGGGTCAGAATGCTCAGCGGCTTCTGTCGATGAATGAGACACTGCGAGAAAAAGAGGAGATATCCAGGATCGATTCCGAGAACCTCAGAAAAGCGCGAGATGAGATTGGCATACTCAAGCGTAAAGTAGATCAACATGACGAGCTCATGGAGGAGAAGAATCGCACACTACAGGTTTGTGCGACTGTGTCTTACCATATATTCTCGCTTAAGCACAACGTCACAGATGCACCAGGACGAAATTAATACACTTCAACTAGAACTTACCCAGGTCGAGGAGCGTAACGCGACGCTCACAAAAGATAATGCAAAACTTCTGCAACGCTGGCTTGATGCAAAGCAAGCAGAGGCTAATAAGATGAACGAAGCCAATCAATTCTATGAAACTATGCGTTCGAAACATCAGGCTACGATAAATGGGCGAGGTGATGCCGCAGGGAACGCTGGTAGCCGTAACGGTTCGGAGACCGGATTTAATGCGCCTACAGCGGGGTCGGGAAACGGGGAGGGGGGGGGCGCCAATCGCCAAGCCCTGACGAAGGATGGGATGGCTGTTCTAGTCCCGAATCCACTGGAACTGACACCGAATGGCTGATTATCAATTATGGAATCTAGTTGTCCACCTTTATACCCAATTAATATATATTCCTTGTAATTTTGCATTCATTGGTGTACAATACTTACAATCCCTCTTACCTCACATGGTTCAGATGCCGCAAGACAGAATTCAAAATATCACACTGGTTTGCATACATATAAGAGTAGAAAGAAAGGAATATCAGGAAAGGTTTCAAAAAGGCTGGAGGATTTTGGGTGGCAAGGAGTGACCTATATCAATGGACAAAAACCAGGAGCTGGTGGATAACATTCAAAGGGAAAGAGGTTGTGACAAAATGCAGCAATTTCTTCATGCTGGACCCTGCATCTGAGCATCACCAGCAGGCTGTTGACCAGCTTGGCCATAATAACCTAAGAACATGTTCACTTAGAGTCTTAATTAACCGTAAAAACTACTTACCACTCCAGTAGTTATTATAGTAAGAGGGATCAGTAGTCGGCCATTGAGCTTGTCCTGCCTGTCCAGCAGCAGCAGCCACACTTGGATCGGCACCAGGTTGCTGACCACCTGAAGAAAGGCCAAGACCTGGAGCAGCTGTACCAGCGGGCTGTGGCATACCAGGAGAACCAGGTCCAGCTGCGCCAGGTGCACCTGCAGCTTGAGCAGGAAAGGCTCCGTATGCGCCGAAACCATATTGTCCGAAGGAGTTAGGCTGGGGCATCCCATACATGGGCTAAGTAAATTAGTACAATACGATTAGAAGTTGATTAAGAAGGCACCATTTGTCCATATGTAGCAGGGGTAGCGGTTGGTGTCATGGGTGCCCCTGGTTGTGTAGTTGCACCATCAGCCCTGTCCTTGCCCCAGCTACATTTAATGGGTCTTCCATGTACCATCTGACCTTGGAGCTGAACGATGGCCATTGCTGCGTGTTCATGCGTATCCAGCTTCACGAAAGCGAAACCCCTGTCAGCTTGCATACGGATCTCGGACAGATAGCCAATAGATTGGAAAAGTGGGATGAGATCTGCCTGAGTGCAGTAAGGGACGAGGTTTCCGACATATACGGTCGTATTATACGATGGGGTTTGCTGTACAACAGATTCATACGAGAGTGGCCCCCCCTGGAAATTGATTGGCGCAGGGGCGCCGCCTGCGCCGCCGGGACGCGGGGAGGCGGCCGGGACTCCAGCTGCTGGCGCACCCTGAGTTTTTTGGTTGGCCCAGTTCACGCGAATAGCCCGAGAACCAAGCCATTCACCATTCATCGTAGCTATAGCCTGCTCTGCGTCGGTCTTGTCACGAAAGGCGAGGAAGCCGTAGCCACGAGATTTTCCAGAGTTCATGTCCCACATCACTCGAGCGTCTGACATAGTACCAAACGCGCTAAAAGCCTTCGCAAGAACCTCGTCATTGACTTCGGGACTGAGATCTCCTACGAAGACGTGATAGTGGCCTGAGGTGTCTTCTTTGTTTTGTTGGCCTTGATATGCCCAGTTGACCCGTATCTCAGTATCGAAGATTTTGCGTCCATTGAGAGTCTGCAGGGCAGTCTCAGCAGCGCGCATATCCATGTACTCGACGAAACCATAGTTAAGACCACCATGCTGGTAGTTACGGTCGGGGATAATTTTGACGTGTTGTACGGGCCCAGCAACGGCAAAAATTTCAGTGAGCATATACTCCGTGACTCGTGGGCTCAAGTTCCCAACATAAAGGTGAGCACGCCTCTAGATATCCAGATGGATTGCCACAAGAAAGGAGGGACAGTCATTAAATGGGAGAGTAAAAGTAAAAGATCCACGATCAGTGCAAAGAAAAATACGACTATAGGCTCGTTAACTTACTGGGGCATCTGCCGGTCCTCCCATACCCATAGGATTCATGACTGAAAAATGAAGAAAACGAGACCTGTGGATAATCATGAGTCGAAGAGTACCAAAGTTTGACTTGCAAAATGAACACACGAAGTTAGTTGTAAACAACAAACAGTATATGATATACGATTCTTCGAAGAGAGAAATGATAGAGACGAGAGATGAGAGAGAGAGGAGAAAAAAGAAAAGAGAAGATGGAGAGATACTTAATAGAGACCAGATGATAGTCAAAAGCAAAAGCTGGAATTGTGGGCGTGGGACTCTTCTTCTTAATCACAAGGCGGGGCCGAAAAAATATCTATTCATGGCATCTACTTCGTAGGTACATTCAACAGCACATTTCCACCTCCGCTAGGAATGTATGTTACATTTGAGTTGTTAGAAAGCGACTGCACAATGGCTTTGCTTGCTTCAATTTTCCTTAGTGCCAGAAACGCATCACCCGCTTTTTCAAGAGCTTTCGAGATCGTTGCTGCAGCTTCAGCCTCGCCTTCTGCTCGAATAACAGCAGCTTGCCGTTCTTGTTCGGCCTGTAAAAGTTCAATTACTCGGCTACTCAATCTGTAAAGCCAGACATACCTTCTCAACGATGAATTTGGCTCGCTCAGCGTCTGTCCTGGTGCATAAGTAGTTGTTAAACGCTCCGCATAAGTGGCATACCTTGTTGAGCTATTTGCTTAGCTTCGACAGCATGAGTAAATTCCTGTCATGAAGTGTTCAGCTTACAAACAATAAAAACGGAATCGAATTCAATACTTTTCCAAATGTCAAATGGGTAATGGAAACATCCTCGAGCTTGATATTGAATTCACCCGCACGCTGAAGCAGATCTGTCCTTATTCTGGATGAGACCTGATTGAAGCATTGAAGTAAGGGCGCAAGGTAACATGATGTGATAAAGTGACTTACAACTTCACGCTGCGTAATGAGCTCTGCCGCATCAAACTGAGCTACGATGCTTTTAAGCACTTCATTGCCGATAGATGGCAGAACCCTCTCATCGTAATCCAAACCGAGACTCTTGTAGATGTTCGAGAGGTGTTCTACATCTGGCCGTGAAAGAACTCGAAGAGTGATAGAGACCATCTGCAGGTCTTTTGAACCAGTTGTAGTGGTTATGTTCTAGCGTATCTTTCTGAGCAGTACGCATACTAAAGTAACGATTTCAACTGACTCTGGGTTTTATGCGGCAGTCATAGAGAATAGCACGCTGTAACCAAGGAACGAGAAAATGAGTACCCTCAGGCGATGCCTGAAATAGGACATAAGCTATTCTATGTCTGGCTCGTCATTGAAACCATCTTACCTGGTCCTTTACGCCCGAAAAACGATCGAACATGACTGCTTGGTAACCGCCGGGAACATCGTAAATACTAGCTTGAACAACACCAGCAGCGACAGCAAGAGATACTTCAAAAACTGTCAATCTTTAAAGAGACATTGAATGTGCAGATGCTTACCGAGTAGGCGGCCTCCTAGTTGCGAGAATGCCATGCTCTTCGCGAAAGCAACCAAAATAAACAAGGAACTAAAGTAAAGAACCACGTGATGCTTATTCACACACGGTCAGTCGTATCTACTCTAGTGGTGTATCACCCCTGCGCTCGCCATCCATCCTAGCTGAGTGGCTTCCAAATTGCATTGCCCTCTTTTTCCTCCTGCTTGCTTCATGCAACCCGAGCTTCCAAGCAGCTAACCTGAGCAACATCTTGTCACCAACTCCAACGGACAATCTAGGGTCCACCTTATGATGTACAGGCAGGCCGGCCAAAAAATTGACAACACTTAAAGACAAGAAAGGATGGCGTGTCTCCTTTCCGTGTGAAGAGATAACGCGATCATCTCGTCCTAAATTACGCACTGGAATGCGGTCTAACTCCAGTTGAAGCTGTAACAGCCAGTGAGGACTTTCGATAAGAGAGTATGCCTAATAATTTGCTCACCTCTTTGACAACAGCCTGCCAGCCACCAACGTCATACGCTGATCTGTGCCTGCCATATCCACCAAGCAGCTCATCAGAACCCAACCCATTCAACAGAACACGGGCAGAACTGATGTATGGTATTGGAGTAGTCGTAGGTAGGCCCCCAAGTTGGCCGACACCTCTGGAGGCAAAATATAACGCAAGTGCAAGGCTCTGCCTCTTCGAATGAATAAGCGCGCTCTGGCAAACACAACACCCACCAAGTCCATAACTGTGCGCACAGGTGTCATCAGTGACTCTACTACTTGCCGTGCAGCTAACGACTCCTGTCCAGTAGTATGGGTGAAGGTGTAGATAATTTTTTGCGCCAAAATTCACACACCTCATATGGCACATTCACCTCAACCTTGACAGCAATTCAGTCGTTGAGGCAAAGGAGCTCAGCTATAGAACATACAAAGTTCCACACACGCCCAGGGCACAAACGCCATAGCTCCAGCAAACCTTCGAGCCCCGTCCTCCTGTCGGGAACGTCATAAGCCGTACTCTCTGTACTCTTTGTTTTTAAGTCTTTGCTCGAGATTTTCTTCTTTTGCCTTTTAGGGACACCGCCAGGGTTTCCCTCCGTTTGCATCCTGATTTTTCTTGGGTTTTCAAACGAGACGTTAAGTAGATCGATGGGTTCATCTAAGGGAACATGCCTGGAAACAAAGTTGGTAAACTCTTTACTAGCGAAAATTCCATACCTATGAGCAAGAAGCGTTATTATGGTCGAATCAATGCCTCCGCTAAAAAGAACAGCTAGCCTAGCCTTTCCCTCTACACTTCTCCTAATTTTAAGTACACGAACAAAAGCTGGATCAAAACTTACGAATGCTGAGGAATATCCTTCACGCGAAGCATCACGCTTCTGTCCAAATGCATTATGAACTCGTCTACTGCGTTTACCAAATGTCCTGGTACTTGCGCTAGAGATTCAACCGATGGAATGTCCTCAGAGAGTGGCAACGAATCATTAATCCTGACTGGCTGGGCCTAAAAAAATACTAGACGACTGGAAAACCGGAAGGTGTGGATTTCTCACGAATGGTGCGTCGTTATCAAGTGGGTCACGAGTGAGGCACATAAGACATGAGTCGAACTCTTTCTGAAGCTAGGACTAAGCGTCAAAAGAAATTTTCACTGGAATAGCCGCAAGGTAACCTACATTACCATTTATAAGGGACAATTCGAGGGTGAAGATATTTTTGGTGCACAGCTCTTCAAATGAATATCTAGGGTCGACTCCTGCAGAAACTGAGGCAAGGAGAAGGTACGGCTGGCTCGGAGTAGGCTTGTGGATCAATAGGGAGCGACGGCCTAGTGGATCTCTAGCAAAGATAAGCCGTTTTATGCGTGCCTAATCAAAGTAAGAGAAGATACTTTTACGCCATAGTAGCTTGACAGTTCACCTGAAAATAGACGAGAGCATAACTACTGGCCGTCAGATTTTGCAGCAATTCGTTCTGCCTGCTTTACTTACGGTCCTTCGATGGTCCCCAGTAGATCACGGATTTGTTCTGCAGTATCAAGTGAACGAAGTTTGTGAAACATCCGAACCCCGTCGTTATCGTTAGCTGGAACCTGGAGATATATTTCTGTTTTTGAGAAGGTGAAAGGGGGCTGCAAAAATATATATATTCTAACGTTCATTCCGTCAAAGATCTATCGGAGACGTAAGATGCGCGTAATGATAAGTCTGAAAGAATGTCGCTTCCCTCGCCATTCCAGCATAAGATATTGCCTTCGTTCTCATCATAGTGTGGCTGAGTGACAAGAGTTTCGCCTCTTAGCCACAGTTCAGCCGTGTAGAACTGAAGATCAAGAATGCTCTTCTCTTGATTTGCTGTGCTCCTGTTGAAGGTTACATGTATTTCATGCGAACCTTGTGAATCCGGTCCTGTTTAGTTGAGAGATGAGTCCCAATATTCTATTAGTCAGGATAACATGGACAGACCACGGGCTGCATTTGCTGCTCGCAGCTTTTCTGATATATCTACCAAGCCATTGTCTGAATGACTGCCGTCATGGCGGTGATGAGCAGAAAAAAAGATTCCACACATCGGTCCAAAATCAGGCGGTCTCTTTCCTGATGTGGGATGTGTACCAAGTCAATTACATATGATTTGTACATTGTAGCGTCACACTCTATGAACGGCGCTGACGCAGCCACACTAATTTACAGCTTTTCAAATCTAACGAATTTATGAGTTGTAACTAGAGGCAGAAACGTTTCCACCTCGGCCGGTCCAGTTGACGTCTTGCGATATAAGTTTAGTCGATATTTCAAGGAATGTAAGAATCACTTACGGATATCCTCTCCAGTTTTGAATCGAACGTTTTCTTTTCCGGGGAGTACGCGGAATGTATGTGCGCCAAAATAGTCACGCTAAGATTCCTCCGTCAGCTGTTTCTAGTGGTAGGCGTATGACAGGGTTGGCATACCTGGGCTTGGAGAAGGTTCGCAGGAACGATCTCGCTGCGATAGCCGTCGAAAAATGCCAGAGCAGTGCTCAGCGCTGGGGTAGGGATTCCCCATAAGACTGCTTGTGCTATGACGCGCCTCCATCCTGGCTGA
This sequence comes from Rugosomyces carneus, assembly GCA_018221805.1. Taxonomy (NCBI): domain Eukaryota; kingdom Fungi; phylum Basidiomycota; class Agaricomycetes; order Agaricales; family Tricholomataceae; genus Rugosomyces; species Rugosomyces carneus. The sequence goes on along the minus strand of JABCKM010029804.1, from coordinate 21,515 downwards.
GCTTTGTGGACCGCTGCAGGTTGAAGAATAAACAAACAGAGAATGAAAACAAAAGATAAAGAGAATGACATACCCTTGTTGAAGAAGTCATCAAACAAGAGATTTTCCAAGTCAGACTTTTTCTTATATGCATTAGTGATATCACCAAGGAATACACTCTATAGCGAGCGGCCTTGAGCATGGACAGCAGACTTGTAATATTAGAATATGACCTTGATGATGCACCCTCCACGCCACATGCTCGCAATTCCCGCGTAGTTGAGTTTCCAGTTGAGCTAAACAGCATTAGTACTCTCAGTGAAAGATATGGCCATGAATTCCACCTCTTTCGCAGTCTCTCTCATCAGCATGAAGCCTTGAGTATAAGAGATGATTTTGGAAGCGTAGAGTGCTTGTTCAAGATCATCAATAAATAACTGTTTGTCACCACGAAAGGGTTCTTTTTGAGGCCCTGCAATGACCTTGCTGGCACGAACTCGTTCGTCCTTGATAGCTGACAGACAGCGTGCGAAAACCGCCTCCCCAATCAGGGTGACTGAAATAGCTGATGTGAATAGGATGGATCATCAAGGGTTTGAAAAGGCTCACCGGCTGTTCCAGCCTCGAGGGCAGCGATAGCGGTCCACTTGCCAGTCCCTTTTTGACCTGCTTTGTCAAGTATCTTATTTAGCACATGCTCGCCATCATCATCCTTGAATTTGAGAATCTCTGAGGTGATCTCTATCAAGAAAGAGTCGAGTACACCCTTGTTCCACCGTTTGAAAATGTCAGCAATTTCGTCCTCCGGGAGACCAAGGCCACGCTTTAAGATGTCGTACGCTTCGGCAATGAGCTGCATGTCGCCATATTCAATGCCTATCGTGTCGATCAATAATAGAATGGAGTAGGGGTGTAGATTCTGAAACTGACCATTGTGAACCATTTTAACATAGTGACCTGAGCCTGCTTCACCGACCCAATCACAGCATGGCTCACCGTGTACCTGGGCAGCAGTCTTCTGGAATATGTCCTTAATCGCAGGCCAAGCAGCAGGAGATCCGCCAGGCATGAGAGAGGGACCATGGCGGGCGCCTTCCTCGCCACCTGAAACGCCAGAGCCAACAAAGAGTAGGCCCTTGGCTTCCAGTTCTTGTGCACGACGAGTGGAATCAGGATAGTGAGAGTTACCGCCATCAATAACGATATCTCCGGGTTCAAGGTGGGGTGTAAGCTGTGCGATGAAATCATCTACAGCAGGCCCAGCTTTGACAAGGAGGATGATCTTGCGGGGTTTCTTGAGTTTTGCGATTAGATCTTGAATAGAGTGAGCACCCTGAACATTAGTGCCTTGCAATTGTTGGGATGTACGTTAGGGTCTCGCGTAGATTATTAATCAAGGCCAAAATTTACCTTTGGCTTCGTTGGCGAGGAAATGGTCGACTTTGGAGACGGTACGGTTATACGCGACAACGTTAAAACCTTTGTCATTCATGTTGAGAATCAGATTTTGCCCCTAAGGCTAGAAGATCAACAGCTAGGCTCGAACATCGATAAAGTCAGTTTACCATGACTGCGAGACCGATGAGGCCGATATCTCCGCTGCATGAATGGGATGAGAGGTGAGAAACAATGATGATGAAGAAACCTACGTGGCCATGTTTAAAGTGATAAGATGATAGGATGGGTGGTGGTGGTGGTGGTGGTTGTGGATTAAGAGTGGTGGAGTGTAAGAGGGCGATTTCGAATACGGACCGGATAATGACGGCCTCGGACTTTTCTGCGAGGGCAGCTTGGTCATCTTTATCAATTTCGGATTTTTGGCTGTCAATGCATCCAAGTACCAGAGTAAGTATTATCTGAAGCTGCCAATCACCGCGCGCATATAGTCACTGTAATCATTATACTCACAGGCTATGCTACAGCGGCCGTTGGCCGTTGGGCACAACTTGGAAGGGCCACGCGGCCCGGTACGGTACATACATCATTTGGTAACCCAGTGGTAACCCTCACTCGGGTTTACTTGGTTTACTTGGATACAATATGCCAAACGAGTCTAATATCGTGTCGCCTCTTCGTAATGCAGCTGGACTCTCGTTAGATGTTAGGCACCACGTTACCACTGACGTTGTATGCGAAGGATGGGTACTCAAGAAACGAAGAAGGAAGATGCAGGGTAAGAACGTGTTGGTGTCCTTTATTTGATTTTTGATTTTTCACGTCCTACAAGGTTTCGCGCGTCGTTACTTTACTCTGAACCAGCTAGGAACACTGTCTTACGCTTTCGAACCTGGCCAACCCATTCGCGATCAAGTGTCATTGCATCATGCCGCCATCACCACAGCTCCCGGTCGAAAAGACATCCACGTTGACTCTAATACTGCAACTTTCCATATGAAATGCCTGAATACGGATGATTTCAACATGTGGATGGTTGCCTTTAGGTGAGAGCACTCTGTCTGCTAGTTGTTCTTTCCTAAAATAGATTACTAGAAAATTTATCTCTCTCGGCATGGAGGCCCGCAAATCAGTTAGTGTGAGACTCTTAACCCGTCAGGGTAACGCCAGTATAAGCCTGGCCAAGTCTGAAACTGTGGCCGAAGAGATGGGACTAGTGCGTGTTCTTTCATGAGACCATTATTCATCTCACACCTCAAGTTTTAAAACAGGCAATCAGGGTACTTGAAGACGCCATTCAAGGTCTGGTACATGATCTACCAGTCCAGTTCAAAAAACCTAGCAGTATTGCTAAAAAATCCGACAAGGACAAGAATAAAGACTCGGGTAAGGAGCATAGGTTTGGTTTGTTCAAGAAATGTGAGTTGATACACAATAAAATTCGTGCTGAGCTTTGACACATATTTTCAGCCGGCGTGCACTCTAATCCAAACGAGTTGGGAGCAAATAACGTTCTCGATGTAACTCCCGATAGTTTCCCGCCACTCCAACGCGTCTTATCAGCCTTTGAACTCGTCAAAGCCCATCACGCCTCATTAGTGGCCTCAATGCAGACATTGTCTGACTTAAATCGTTCTACCCAGGGCTCTCCCCTCCCTACAACGACAGAAGAAGAGGAAGGGGAGCAGGCTTCTCTGGACGCTTCCCCGCGGTTGATGACGCCTATATCGAGGCGATCGAAGCGTGCATCTATCGCAACTACTGTTAGTGAGACTGTACAAGAGTGGTATGATGCTCTGGATGGCGCGGAGGAATTTGTCATGGATGCTAATGCTACGCTTGAGCGACCGCCGAGTAAAATGCTCACTAATGAGAGTCACAGTAGTCTTGATCAACAAGAGATCTCAAGCATTGATACCGAGATGGATGAGTTAAACGATGAGCTTAGCAACGACGACGCGCGATACGCGCTACCAAGCGGCGAGGCTACTCTCCCAGCGCCTCAGGTCAAACGCAGGTCAGAGTTGCCATCACGTTCTGTCGGAGATGAAGGTAGCCTCTTCACAATATTAAAGAAAAACGTTGGAAAGGTGGAGTTCTGTTGGCTTGTCATTTGCCACGTCCTAAACTTATAATACGTCTTAGGATCTATCTGCTATAACTTTCCCTGTTACGTTCAACGAACCTTTGACGCTTCTTCAAAGGGCTGCGGAAGAGATCGAGTATCATAACGTTCTTGACGACGCTGCCGCAGTGGACAATCCGGTTGACAGAATGTGTTATGTGGCAGCGTTTGCAGTTTCTAGTTACGCACATACCAGGCATAGATCGGGAAGGAAAGGATTGTCAGTCTCATCCAATTTCCTTGTAAACAATACAATGACAGCAGCTCCCCACAGTAATCCCATGTTAGGAGAGACATTTGAGGATCCACGGATGAAGTTCATTGCGGAAAAGGTTCGCCATAATCCTCTTGAAATGGCTTATCACGCCGAGGGAGAGCATTGGTCACTCAACGCAACATCTGCCGGCAAGACCAAGTTTTGGGGTGCGTGACGCTGTCTCGACAACCCGCCGAAATAGACCCGAAGATAAATCTGCTTCCTCCCAGGCAAAAGCTTGGAAATTATACCTCTCGGAAGCTCGCATTTAAAGATTGGTGAAGATCATTATGTGTGGTAAGTTACCTTATGTTGTTCCGACGCGACGCCATCTATTCAAGTCGTCACTAAAGGAAAAAGCCTTCGTCTTTCATGCGAAACCTAATGGTCGGAACGAAGTATCTTGAACACTGCGGCAATATGACTATTGAGAACCTAAGAGATCATATGCGCTGCGTATTAGAATTCAAGCAGGCCGGTTATTGGGGGTCATCTAATACAGTGTCGGGATCTGTTCACAACGGATCTGGCGAGATAATCATGCGTCTGGAAGGCAAATGGGACGATCATATGGCCCAGTCAATAGACTCTTCGAACTTCCGTGTCCTGTGGCGTATGGCACCGGTTCCGAAGAACTCCCACGACTACTATGGGTTTACTTCGTTTGGCATCACTCTCAATGAGTTCACAAGTGATATTGTCGAGAAGTTGCCTCCCACAGATTCACGCTTTCGGCCAGATGTAAGGGCATTGGAAAACGGAGACATTGATACAGCGGAAAGTCACAAGACTAGGGTCGAGGAAATGCAACGGGAGCGTCGAAGGCAGGGAAACGAAAAATCGCCTCGTTGGTTTCATCAGGTCGGCGAAGATTGGGTGTACTCTGGAGGCTACTGGGAGGCACGAGCGAGGAACTGGACGGGAGAACAGATTCAGTCTTTATGGTGAACAACCAACGTATACCTTTTGTATAATCGAACCAGTCGGAACTAACTAGCCTCTGATCATTGGTGACGATTCATTAGCACTCGTCGATCGGCTGTTTGGGGCTCAAACTCGTTTCTCAGCTAAAAGAAGAAATGCTATCTACCTTGATATCATTATCATGAGAAGCGACTTCCCAACTTGTCGAGATATTGACCCATTGTTCATTTTCCGGAAATTCCACTATTTCCCCGCGCGTACCGCGTGTGCTTACTTCCGTTGCTTCCGCTTCCCAACTTTACGCAACTAAGCTCACCGAGGATGTCTCGTGTGACGCTGGTTCTTAAATAGGTTGGCATCTCACTTACACTTGTCAGGCTGCAATGTTTGCCCACCGCCTAGTGGTTTTGGTTGCACTTTGCTACACTGTTGTGGCTCAGCAGCCACTTTATGGCCAGTGTGGTGGAATTGGGTGGTATGTAACTCTAATACCTATAATGATGTATGATGTGGTGTGCAACAGATCTGCTGCAGGACGGGAGCCACTACATGTGTCAGTAGTGCAACATGCACCAAGTTGAATGATTGTAAGCCTCCTGAATTTCCCATAAACGATATGCTGGACAATCGAACAGACTATTTCCAGTGCCTTCCTGGTTCTGCGACCTCGTCGACGCTAGTCACAACCCCAACGTCATCTTCGACTTCAGTTACTCCTTCAGCATCAGGCACACCAGGTAAATAAGGTCAATTTTGGCTAGCATCAGCGAGTTTTCTAACTCAAACGATAAGCCGCCTTATCTCCAGAATGGACTGCTGCATATGCCAAGGTCAGGTCAAATCTCTTCGATTCGAACAAACTATTAGTAATCTGTCCAACAGGCGAAGACTGCACTCGCTAGGTTATCATTAACGGATAAAGTAAACCTTGCCACAGGTAACGTAATCACTTGTATCATCCACACCCCGCCCTCACCAAAGGAAATCGTAGGGGTGCAATGGCAGAAGGGTAATTAAATCCGTAAATCCTTGTTTAAAGCCTATTAAAATGATTGTCACGATAAGGGAACTGTGTCGGGAATACGCCTGCAATATCAGCCATCAACTTCCCAGGTCTCTGCTTGCAAGGTCTGATCTCGTCTCGTGAACTTTACGATGATCAAGGACTGAACCTTCCACAGACGGCCCCGTGGGGGTTAGGTTTGCTGATAATGTTTCAGCTTTTACAGCGTAAATGGATGCACGTTCCCAAGCGTCCTTGGTGATTTGACCAATACCTTTTAGTGGTATCAATGTTGCATCCACCTTTAATCGTACCCTCATGACCCAGCACGGAGTTGCGATGGGTGCTGAGTTCCGAGGAAAAGGCGTAAACGTTGCTCTTGGTCCGATGATGTGAGTCGGAAGCTGTTTTCTCACACTCGGACTCTAATTCGGCCTGTAATCATGCATTAGGAATACCCTCCGGGCTCCAGCAGCCGGGAGAAATTGGGAAGGGTAAAAACTTGCATATAAGCCAAAAGACATCCATTGAAAATGCGACGATAGATATGGTGGTGACCCATATCTCTCTGGTGAAGCAGCATTTCAGGTTATCACAGGAATTCAGTCGCAAAATGTCCAAGGTCAGTGACTTGAGCACTAATATCCAAGTCATTAAGCCTTTCTATTCCGCAGCTACTGCGAAACATTACATCAACAATGAACAGGAGCATTTCAGAGAAAAGAGCTCTTCGAATGTTGACGATAGGTATGTCGAATAGTTTATTGAACGATTGCACCTTTTGAAAGCTCATGTAGGACTGTAAGTTCAGCCTATCAAACGGTACAACCTTTCCTCAGACTCAACTCTGTACCTAGCAACATGAGATATATGCAGCTCCTGTATGTTGTATTCGATAATCTCAAGATAATCTCACATACCTTTCCAAAGTTTTTGCGTAGCGTCCAAGCCAACGTCGCGGCTGTCATGTGCAGCTATAGTTGAGTCCCGATTCATTTAACCGCAGTACCTTGTGGTGATTTAACACTTTACGATTCATGTGTGTAAGATCAAAGTACGTGATTTCTGGACTACATGAAAGCACGCTTGCCCATCTTTTCACAGTAAATAGTAGTTTTGCGTGCGAGAACGACAAGCTTTTGAACGGTATTTTGAAGGGGGAATTCGGATTTCCGGGATGTAAGTGCTCCAACTGTTCCTTGGCCTGTGGATGTCGACAAATTTTGTCCGTTTTTAGACGTCGTTTCAGGTAGGTTAAAACATATTGTTAATGCTATTTCACATGAAAGTACATTCTAGATTGGTGGGCAACTGTAAGTCTGTAGTTTTGGCGACCGGAAGTTTAAGAATAAATAATTTGGCAGCATTCGACAACGTCGGTCAATAAAGGTCTAGATGTAAGTCCATATGCTTTCATTTTGAGTAAGCTTGCTTGATGTCGCACTTAACAGATGACCATGCCGGGTATGTCTATCCCTCAAACTTCACACCATCAAAGAGTTGCGTGACGGATGAACCTTGACGCTATGCAGGTGATATTTCAGCAAACTCAGGTACGAGCGTACGTCTAGATCGAGTGACTGCTTGCTTGAAATGAGATATGAACAGGCACGTCCTATTTTGGCCAGACGTTAGTGAGCGCCGTTCAGTCAGGTTCCGTCCCTCAGTCTCGCATCGATGTTTGTGTGACTACGATCTTTTAGTTTTTATATTGATCCAGTGTTGTTAGGACATGGCACTCCGTATCCTGGCAGCTTGGTATGTAAGACAGCATGCATTACGATAGCTCTCCTTAGACTGTTTGCTAGGTATTTGTTAGGACAAGACTCAGGTTATCCTGCTGTCAACTTCAACTCTTGGAACATCAATGCGCCGGTGAATACTCATGTAAATGTTCAAGCCAACCATAAAAGGTGGGCTCCATGAATTCTGCAATTTCGCTTGTATTCATGCGTCAATAGTGTGATCAGGGATATTGGGGCTGCATCCACCGTGCTTTTAAAGAACGTTAATAGCGTCCTTCCACTTGTGTCCCCGAAAACCATTGGTATCATTGGCAATGGTGCTGGACCAAGTTCTCGTGGAGCGAATGGGTATGTTCAAAGTCTCGAGTAAGCTTTTATGGATGAGTGTTCATGTAGTATCAGCTATAGCGACAGAGCCGGGAATGATGGTGTCTTGGCTATGGGTACGTATCAGCGATCATTATCATATACACCAAGCCTAAGGCCTGTCGATTGCATGGCAGGATGGGGTAGTGGGACAGCTGAGTTCCCATATCTGGTTACCGTTCGTTGCTTTTGCCTCCCATGATTTCTATTGTTTTAAACATCAGTTACTTACTAGCCACTCGATGCTATCAAAGCTAAAGCTAATGGCGCCACTGTAACCTCGTCATTGAGTGATACCGATCTCAATGCGGCGGGAAATGCTGCCAGAGGGAAAGAGGTTGCAATTGTTTTTATCACTGGTATACAACTTGCTTTGGGAACGTTCTTTTTTCTGATATCCTCAATTAGCTGACTCGGGAGAAGGCTATCTAACTGTCGAAGGTGAGCTGTAATTCGCCACCTGTCGTATGCGAATAATGATCGAATTCTTGCTGTAGGCAATGCTGGCGATCGCAACGATTTGCAAGCATGGCATAGCGGGGTGAGCTATTCGATCCTGTATTCCATATTACACATTCATCTAGTGACAAAAGGATGCCCTTGTATCAAGGGTAGCAAGTGTGAACTCACGGACAATCGTTGTCGTTAACAGCGTTGGCCCCATCATAATGGAATCGTGGATCAATCATGTAAATGGTTCGTCTTGCCAGTGTAGAGACCGTCTTGGCCCTTATCTAACCTAGTACCTATCTAGTTACTGCTGTGGTGAGCATTAAGCAAATTTACTCCAAGAGAAGCTAAGCATGAAGTGCATATTCATTGCTACAAGGTTTGGAGTGGGTTACCTGGACAAGAAGCTGGTAAGCTTTGCTTTTAGGCTTTTGAGGGGTATTGTTGCACTAAAATTTATTATTCCAGGCAACGCCCTTACAGATGTCTTGTTTGGTGTTTATAACCCTAGGTATGCATGTTTGGATGACTAGAAGTCACTTATATCAGGGTGTATGCAGCGGACGGCTTCCGTACACTATCGGAAAAAGTGCCTCGGACTACTCAGCTCAAGTCATCTTTAACTCGAATTCCAATATCCTGCAAATTCCTTATAGCGATGGCATTTTCGTTGACTATCGCCATTTTGACAAAAACAGTATTACACCGCGCTTCGAATTCGGCTTTGGACTGTCCTATACCAGTTTCCAATATTCTGCGCTGAGCATAGCCGGTTCTACATCTGGCGGTGTAGCACCCACCGGATCAGCACTTGATTCCTGGTTAGTGGAAGATGGATCATTCGACGCTGATTTAACATTGTTGCAGGTTGCACACGAAAGTCATCACTGTCACCTTCACCATTAAGAATGCGGGAACAGTCGCCGGCCATGAGGTTAGTCGCGCTTATTTTTGACAATAACTTCGTGCCTATGTTATTCTTACCTCAAAGATACCTCAACTGTATACTACGCTACCAAGTTCCGCTCAAGCGGCGCCAAAAAATTTAAAAGGCTTCGATAGCGTATTTCTTACTCCAGGACAGAGCAAGACTGTTACACTGCAACTATCCCGCTATGATCTATCTATATGGAGCGTTTCAATTCAGCGTTGGCAAGTGGTAACTGGGTCATATGGAATATCCATTGGGGCCAGTAGTAGGGATATTCGCTTGACCGGCGCCTTCACAGTATGATACATAAATTAAATCTTATGGCAATTGAATGATCGGCCAAACTTCCGATTCCGAAAGTCGTGAACGTAGCGTGCTTTTGCCAGTGGTAACTTACTCGTCCCGAGCACTGTTATCACTCGGCATTCTGCTACCATGTTTCAAAGGCCACGAATACGGCCTCACAGATCGCTGAGCAATTTCCAGCGCTTGCTTGCTACCCACGCACCATCTATCAGGGAGACTGCTGGTATACCTCCCTACGCTCTCTTGATTCGGAAGCTCGAACGTGTCAGAAAAATACTAGACAGACCGCTGACGCTTTCAGAAAAAATTTTATATAGTCATCTGGTAAACCCAGAAAAGTCGTTGTCTAATGGGAGCAGGGTCAGGGGAGAAGCTTATCTACAGCTTCAACCAGAGAGGGTTGCCATGCAAGATGCTTCCGCACAGTATGTAATTAAACACCTTTGCTGCTGCGTTGATTTACCCTCCAACCCAGAATGGCTTTGTAAGGTCGAGTACGCGTTCATAGAGGTCTTGCTTATAACGCACCTTTTAGACTGCAGTTCATGAGTGCTGGCCTTGCACAATGTGCTGTTCCCACAAGCATTCACTGTGATCATCTCATACAAGCTGCGCAAGGTGCTGAGACAGATCTAAAGGTAACTTGTCATTTTTTGATGACTTGGAGTTGAGTAAATCTGACTTGTGAAGGAATCCATCATATCGAACCAAGAAGTTTTTGATTTTCTCGAGAGTGCTGCTAGAAAATACGGCATTGAGTTCTGGGGTCCTGGATCTGGAATAATACATCAAATAGTACTGGAAAATTACGCCGCCCCCGGAATGCTTATGTTGGTTAAATCTCTACCCACAAATGCAGACAACTTCTAATATCATGAATTGGCCAGGCTAGGCACAGGTATATCCTTCGATTTAACTTGAAATACCTGTACCTAACGCTATAAAAGACTCTCACACGCCAAACGCTGGAGGTCTAGGTATGCTTGCCATTGGTGTCGGTGGCGCTGATGCTGTCGATGCGATGACGGGGACGCCTTGGGAGTTGAAAGCACCGCAAGTTGTAGGTGAGTCTAAGTTTTGATTATCATCGGTCTGCTTCGTCTGAGCATTTTAGGGATACGTTTGACTGGAACTCTCAACAGCTGGACTACAACCAAAGATTTGATCCTTCATTTAGCGGGGAAATTGACAGTCCGTGTGAGCTACTGTTCATGTGGATGAGTCATTACTTGGAATTCATATTGCCGTTAGGGAGGAACAGGCCGTATACTGGAGTATTTCGGACCTGGTGTATCTGAGCAATCTTGCACAAGTGAGCATGTCAACAAATTGCTTTCTACGGAAATCTGATGACTTTCAACGAGGTTTGGCGACTATTGCGAACATGGGCGCAGAGGTTGGCGCGACGACATCTACATTTCCGTATACTCCTCGTATGAACGCCTATCTAAGAGCTACCAACCGCGCATCAGTAGCAGCAGCGGCAGATGGGGCTGCTTCCCAAAACTTCCTGATTGCAGACGAAGGAGCAGAATATGACGAAGTTATTGATGTGGTAGGTTGCAGACGCTGCACGTTAAATCGTGGTTTACTTTTCGGATTAGAATTTATCTGATCTTGAACCGACTATTAATGGACCTTTTACTCCGGATCTTTCAACGCCCATTTCGAAATTCGGAGAGTTTATCAAGGCTCAAGGTTGGAAGGACGAATTTTCCGCTGGTCTTATCGGATCATGTACCAACAGTTCATATGAGGATATGGTAGCTCTATCTTTTCAATTGTCACAACTTGTCTCTTGATGACATCCTTTTAACAGACTCGGGTTGCGAATTTGGCAGATCAAGCGAAAGCTGCCGGGTTGACTACCAAGGTGAGAGGTTCGGATATGAGATTTCGTATAACTTCATGTTGCTAGGTACCCTTCTACTGCACCCCCGGCTCTGAGCAAATTCGCGCGACGATGGAGCGCGATGGCGTTACAGCAACGTTAAGTGATGTTGGTACAGTTATTCTAGCAAATGCTTGCGGTCCATGCATTGGCCAGGTTTGTCCTCCTTCATTGACCTCGTTTTACTTTACATTACATATCCTGGTATAGTGGAATCGTCAAGATAAGAACAATGAGGAAAATGGTAATATCTCCTTGGCTAGCGTCAAACTGATTTAAATACTCGTTTGGTCTAGCAATTCTGACAAGCTTCAATCGAAACTTCAAATCAAGGAACGATGGAAACCGCTTGACAATGAATTTTCTCGCTTCTCCAGCTATTGTCACTGCCATGGCTTTTACGGGAAAATTGTCATTCAACCCTATGACTGATTCATTGACGCTTCCTTCTGGGAAGCACTTTAGTTTTGCCCCGCCATCTGGTCAAGACCTTCCTTCTTCTGGATTCACTCCAGGCAGGGCTTCGTACTATCCTCAACCCTTTCCTCAACCTCAACCTCACGTTGAAGTGAATATCAAGCCTGACTCAGATAGATTAGAGCTTCTTCGACCTTTTCCGAGCCATTTTGGCGAGTTCAACAGGCGAGGATTGGAGCTACCGCCTTTACGAGTGTTAATGAGAGTACGGGGTAAATGTACAACGGATCATATCTCCGCAGCTGTATGTTGTAGATATACATCTATTGCCGCTAATCAACTGAGCCCAGTGACAGGGCCCATGGCTAAAATACAAAGGCCACTTGACTAACATTTCAGAGAATCTTTGTCAGTTCGTTTATCTCACTATTTTGCTTTGTGCTAACTTCCTTCAACATCCCAGTGATTACGGTACATTTTGGACTTCAACCGCTGTGCTTCCTCTGATTCTCTGGAACAGGCTGTAAACGACGAAGGCGGCAAGATCAATACAGCCGTCGACCACGCGCAAAATATCACTGGCACTGTACCCCAGATTGCTAAAGGGTTTAAAGCACGCCAGCAGCCCTGGGCATTGATTGTAGACGAGAATTACGGTGAGGGTAGCGCGAGGGAGCATGCTGCCTTGCAGCCCAGGTTTTATGGTGCGCATGTGCGTTCATTTTTGTTAGAATTTAAGTGACATATGTGTAGGGTGCGCCCTTATTCTCGCTCGATCGTTTGCTCGTATTCACGAGACAAACCTTAAAGTTCGTATACTGATTTCATAAATTTCCGAGACCTCACATACTTCTTGTAGAAACAAGGCGTTCTGCCTCTTTGGTTTGCGGATAAAGCTGACTACGACCGCATAGGATCTGGCGATGTCTTGGAGACTTTGGGCCTTGCAGAAATATTAAAGGGCTCCTCGAACGTTACTATCAAACTTCGGGTCACCAAGTTGAATGGAGACACGTTTGAAATTGCCACAAAACATACGATGTCAGTTGATCAACTCAAATGGTTTGAGGCTGGGTCTGCTTTGAATCATATCTGTTCACAAATGTAATGCACATAGTGTCTAGAACATGTCGTACATTTGGATAGAAATATTACAAGATGTCGTATGTATAACTACACTTACCAGCCTGTTTGGCTTTAAGCTGAGATAACATATCTTTGGCTACTGCCATAGCGGAGGGAGGTATACCAGCCAACTGAGCAACTTTCAGTCCGTGGCTATTGCGGTTGATCCCAGGGCGCACGTGGTATTGATACGCAAAATGGTCATCCTTTTTTTTGGTAAATTAGTGTTAGTCCAGGTTGTGTAATAACTTACATCCGTTTCAACAACATCTGTACAGAAGAAGTCCACACAGTCGAAGATCCCCCTGGAAGGGTTAGGGTACCCAAGCAAGTCGGATAACTCGTGAAAGTGAGTTGCGAATAATGTTCGGCATCGGTTGATACTAGCCAGATGGTGAAGAGAAGCATACGCGATCGCTATACCATCTAAGACTGTTGTACCACGTCCAACTTCATCCATTATTACCTAAAAGCAAAGGAGTCAATTCCGATTTCAGCTGTGAGGTCACATGAGATTCAGTGTACAAGGCTTCTAGGAGTGGCTCTTCGTAAAATTTCTGCAGTTTCGAGCATCTCCACCATGAATGTGCTTCGGTCATGAAAAAGGTCGTCTTTAGCACCAATTCTCGAAAACAGCTTATCTACAACACCGATATCAGCAGCGTCCGCAGGTACAAAGGAGCCCGTTTGAGCTAATATGGCCACCAACGCCGCTTGGCGTAGGAATGTCGATTTTCCTGCCATGTTTGGGCCAGTGATGATGTGAATTCTGGATGTAGAAGAAAGTTCAAGTGAGTTTGGGATGAATGTGCGACCAGCTTCTAACAATCCTAATTCAACTGTCGGATGTCTGCCATTCTTTATAACGTAGACTGCGCTGTGGTGGGGTGTTAACGTGTGCGTCTTCAGAAATCTGGCCGCTCACTTGTCCGTCAGAGTTGGTCTAACAAAATTCAGTTCAGCAGCTAGCTTGGCAAACGAAATCGCGACGTCCAGCTCATGTAGGATTTGTGCATTACGTCGGAGTGTTTGGGCATGGTTGTTGACCTTGCGGTAATAAGTAATAGACCTAATCACCAGAAGTGTCGAAACTGGGAAGCTTACCTCGTTTCGAAGCGTCTCAAATGCTTCCTTCTCAGCCATAGTCAATGCAAGCGTAACTTCAGCAATTTGTCCCCCGAGGCGGGACCAATCCTGGAGTTTGAGTCAGTTTGTGGATACCGTTGTCGACAGTTTGTACCTGAGAGAAATAACACCGAGTAGCTCCGCTTTCCGCGATGGAAACAAAATCTAGCGAGGCATTCAGGACCTTTTGGTCTCGCTTAGCCTTCGCGAGGTGTACATGCATCCCATATGCTGGAGAAGCGCGCAGCGTTAAGGATGGTGCGTCTGAAAGAAACCGGTCATTTATTATGACACTATATTGTCCCAAAGTACATACCGTATTTAAGCTGAAATGCTCTTTCGAGCTTCTCTCGCTCTTGAAGGAGGTTATTGAGTGACTCATGCAAGGCGGTCAATGTTGGCGAAAACCTACTTGATGGTAAAAGGACTGTGTAAAGGATGGTGAAAGACCTTACCCCGGTTTGATTGTCCGCTTCGCAGGCCCATAACGCCAGACACCATTATCATCTGACATTACTGCCTTCCCGACAGTCTCGTGGAACAACTCGGGTGGTTCCTCTTCCATAGTCAAACTGCTATCCTCCAAAGCTTCGCCAATAAGTTTCATTAAATCGTCTAGCTTGACCATACGAGACACTAGTGCATCTAAGCTAGCCCACTCGTTTGCACTGAATTCATCCCCTTTAGTGATCTCAATGTTTCTTTCATGCTCAACGCGCTTCAGGACAGTATTCCATGTATGCGCCGTTCTCTTTACGGAGCGTAAATCGTTGACATCTCCTCGACCAAGACTGAATTTTTGAACGATACGACCCGTATCCTCCGTTTCAGCTAGCGGCCCAGCTAGGTCGACTTGGAAATGGGGCCGAGCGTGAAAAAAAGCAACAAGGGATTGACGAGCATTGATCTCAGCGATGGAAGTGCTAGGCGAACCTACAAATCATTTAAACTGGATAGACTAAAGAAAAAGAGAAAACTTACATAGCCATCTACTAAGGAGGCGACTACCACCACTAGTGACTGTCCGTTTGATTGTGCTGAGAAGACTACCTTTGGTACCACCCTCTCTAAACCCTTCCCGAATTTCGAGCGCTTTGATTGTATGTGAATCTATCTGCATACGTTCCTCGACACTCTCGCTTTTTGGGGACGATAGAGTTGGCATGTGCTCTAATAGATTCGCGTGGAGGTATGAAGTTACTAGACTGATGGCCGAAGTTTCTTCAGGGCTGAGAGTCATTGCCAAAGGTCTAGAGTCTTGTCTCGACGCTGAAATGGGGTCCACATGCACTCTTTCAATTCTAGGGCCTACTTCGGGGGGAGGTGGCGAAGTAACAAATGAGATAAAGTGGTCATCCTCAGTAAGAGTTTCGAATATGGGATGTTGCTTGATGGCTTCCAGGCTGTCATGCAGCACAACCTCCTTTGGGGCAATACGAGTAAGCTCGTCCCGTACACTATCTATGGTAGTGCTCTTGGAAAAGAATTCTCCAGTCGATATGTCGATCCATGCTAAACCAATCGGATCTACTTTGGTGGAACTTTTGTGTTCCGGAATGCTGATAGCAAGCAGGTAGTTGTTCTCAAAAGGATTCAGAAATGGCTCGTCGATGAGTGTTCCAGGAGTGATGACCCGCGTAACCCGTCGTTCAAATGTTTTGATACCTTCGGGGTAGGTGTGAAACTCTTCGCACATTGCAACAAATCGTTGCTGCTGTTGCACGAGCACTTTCAAATGCTTGTCAAGATGAGCAAAAGGGAAGCCACACATCGGAATGCGACCAGCACCCCACTTTTTTGTTGTCAACTTTATGTTAAGAAGACGAGCAATCTCTGCAGCCTGGTCAAAATATGACTGAAAAAGCCATGTGAGTTCCCTCATAGATCCAAATTTGAGGACGGCTCGCCTCATAAAACTGTCCGACACGGGTGAGAAGGAGACAGTGAGGAAACCTCCGGAGATTCTCCAGAATTTCTTGAGCAAGAACAGTCTGTGGGAGGCCACTAGGATCTATCACGAGAATGTTAGAGACATTATACATATCAATCATAGCGTCTTTACCTTGTGTTTTCGTCAAACTGGTAGTAGACTCAGTTTTTTTTCTCTTAAGCTTTGGTTTCGTCACTTCTTTCAAATCATCGTTCTTTTCTTTTTTGGCCGAAGCATTGGATGTCGTTTTTCTGTTCCGTTTTGGTTTCATGACTGAGGCATCAGCTACTGAAACAAGGCGCGCGCAGAGAGGGGTGTCTGCGCTGCTTTCCGGCTTAATTTGCGTGATGGATGTGGGGGTATCTTGAAGTTCAGCTTGTGAAGAAAGTTTAGCGACGCGAGCTTTCTTTCGGGGAGGAATACTTTTATCTGCTAGATCAATATGAGCTCCAAGGCTAGATAGAATCAGGAAATTCCTACTGTCTCTGTCGGGTCCCGCCCACCATTCTTTTAAAGGTTCCGCAGTCGTTCCGTTGGCAAGGGTGTAGTTCGATGGCAAGTCAGCATATGCCTTGACCGTTTTCGTGGAGGCTTGTTTAGGTCCTGCATTTGGAGCTGAGATAGATAATGCGCGCGCAGAGTAGGTATAATTAAGACCTGCTACAGCTCGGCGGATGGTGGGGATGAGCATACAACAATATTTTAAATAAATAACGCGCTGAGCCTTTGGCGGTTGTTTGGTCACGCCACCATTTGTCGGAGTTTTAAACAACGCGAAGAATATTGTCTGTTGGCAATTTACTCGTCGAACGAACAAGTCTCAAGCTATACAAAATGTCCTTCGCCGGCAGACGTAGAGGCAACAAAGTCAAGAAGGGGGTTCAGTTTACCCTAATGGTTGTTGGTGAGTTTTCTTCTACTTTAAAAAAGTCAGATGTCATTCACTAACTGTAGTTGCAATGGGGCGGTTCAGGTGCATCTGGAACTGGACGTACTACCTTTGTAAATACCCTATGCGAGTCGGAAGTTCTGTCTCACAAAATATCCGACAATCCCGATATGGCACATATTGAGGAAGGCATCAAAATCAAGCCGGTCAACGTTGGTATGACACGTCTAATGGCTCATTTTCATTCTTTTCCTGAAAAACACTTTTTCTGATAGAGCTTGAGGAAGACGGCGTCCGAATTGCCTTGACTATTGTTGATACTCCCGGTTTTGGTGACAATATCAACAACGAATTTGCGTAAGACACGCAGCTATTACAAGCTATATCATCTCACATGCAATTTTGTGCCCTGCAGCTTCGAGGAGATTGTTCAGTACCTCGAGCGCCAATACGACGACATTCTAGCTGAAGAATCCCGTATCAAACGTAACCCCCGTTTTAGAGACAATAGGGTTCACGCACTTCTATACTTCATCCCACCTACTGGTCATTCGTACGTGTGCAATACACTGATTCATAGCATGACTAACTGGGCGTGTAGCTTGAGGGAGATGGATATCGAGTTGATGCGTCGGCTTTCCCCCCGTGTCAATGTCATCCCCGTCGTAGGAAAGGCAGATTCCCTGACTCCTAGCGAACTCAGGGGCTTCAAGAAACGTGTATGTTTTCCAGAACTTTGTGCAAAGGGATCTCTTTACTGACTTATGAACGTAGATCATGGAAGATATTGAGCATTATGATATCCCTGTCTATAACTTCCCATACGACGTCGAGGAAGATGACGAAGAGACAATTCAAGACAACAGCGAACTTCGGGTATGCATCATCGCCATTATTGTGGTTAGATGGAGACTAGAAATATATCTTCTAGGCGCTATTACCGTTCGCCATCATTGGTTCTGAGGAAGAGATAGAAATAGATGGGCAACCAGTCCGTGCCAGGATATACCCATGGGGTATTGCCGAAGTCGATAACCCAAAACATTCAGACTTCAGCAGGCTGAGGAGCGCTCTGCTCAAGTAAGCCTTTGAGATCTGCTTCCCAGTCTGTTGCTAAACGTCATAAATATTGATTCAGTTCTCATTTGGGCGATTTGAAGTCACTGACTCACGATGTTCTCTATGAGACCTACCGTACCGAGAAATTATCAAGAACTGTCCACACGGATACCAAGTATATTACTTTGCATTTTCCCCAATATCACGATCTTACATTCGTCATTATTCCAGTGACCAGTCAATCCTTCCCGAAGAATTAGCTAATCAAAGTGTGCGCTTGAAGGAAGAACAACTCCGCCGCGAGGAAGAAAAGGTGGCTTCATTTTTCACCTTTCACATAGAGAGTGCGATGGTGCTGACCGTTTTGATACGTAGCTTCGCGAGATTGAACTAAAGGTGCAGCGCGAAATCAATGAGAAGCGACAGGAGCTGTTGGCGAAAGAGGAGTCTTTAAGGTATCTAATTATTTCTTACACGGCAGTTGTGTTTGTGAGCTCATGTGTTTGCAGGAATTTGGAAAGCCGTCTTGCAGCTCAAGGCTCGCAGCCAGACTTCCAGAACTGAGGTGAAACGTGAAAACTACAATTATATACCCTCTCTTTTTACAATCTGGCGTTGGATTCGCTATATATCCTGTCCTGTCGTTTATAAGCATGTGGACTAGTACTTTGATACTTAATGTGATTTCCATATCGTTGCTATTGAGCGCCGCGCTGTAGTATTTGGCTTGTGTTGTGGCGTGGGTGTGTTCAGTTATAAGTGCAACGCAACAACAATTGATTCAAGTCCACAGTCGAAGCTATCCACGCTGGCTAGCAGCGACGACGCTGTGGTCCTCATCATACACTGTTGTTTGCTGATACCCAAAGGAAGCGGTGAAGCATTGTGCTCCTGGAGCGCAAATGGAAATCGAATGGGAGTCAAGAGCCTCAGTACCTCATCAGCCATCTCGAGATTGGCAGGACAGACCTCACCCAGCCGCTCGTCCCTCTTCCCAAGTTCCTCCGTCCTCTTTCACATCTAATCCCACTCAGAGACGCCGTTCTTCTGCTGCTCATATCCGACCCGCGGCTCCTCCTCCAAACCAACCCATTCCAAGCATCCCTTTAGCTGCCCAACCTTCGCAATATGATGCTCCAATATCTTCGGAAGAATCGAAAACTTCTCCAAATGAACGGGACATACCTTCCAGCTCGTTCGTTAGACCGTCTCCGTCGCCCAACCTCGCGGCGGTCGTATCATTCTCCCATGCCTCTTCGCCGAATGCCGTCGTCTCAACCGCTACCGATGCATCGATTGAAGACCTTTCCGACCCTCCACCTCAATCCATTCTCTATCCATCTTCTTTGCGTTCTTCACATATCGCCCATGGTGTACCTCTTGCCTCTTTACAGCCCCCTCGTGAAAACCGCGAAGCACCAAGAGTGCCGTCGTCTCGACGCGCACTAACGAGAGCTTTGGAATTAGCTCGCGAAGCTGTTCAACTCGACGCTACTAACGACGATCCTGAGGCGGCCGTACAAGCTTACGGACGCAGTGTTGCTCTTCTGAGCGAGGTGATGGAACGCGTTCGAAGAGGTGAGGACAGCACGGAAAACAGAGGCTCAAGGCGTCGAGGCAGAAGCGTTGCTGCACAGGAGGAAGAAATTAGGAGGCTCCAGAATATCGTGCGTCTCAAAGTATCTCGGTTTGTGCTCCGGTTATTGACATGGACCACTTGCACAGCACGATACATATGCGGATCGTATGAATATCCTCAGTATCATCTACAGTATACCTACGCAGCCGTATACCTCGAGCTCAGTATATGGATCGCTGAATGATTCGTCGACGACTATATCTCCAACAGCTTCCACCTCTCCGTCTTCCGACTCATCTCCTCAAATACCTCAGAGCACCTATGTACCTAGCGATTCGCAAAAATTCTATCAGCCTGAGGAGCTTGAGCAAGATCAAGAGTTTAGCGGTACTGAAGTCATGGGTCCGACTATATTCACTCTCAATACAGGATCGATGATTCCTGGGCTACCTTACACCTCCCAACATCCATATGCAACTCCATATGAAGACTCTGAACTTCATACTGCACCCTCCTCTACCACTAGTCGACCATTTTCAAGAAGGTCACGGGTGCCCCCCAACCTTCCACCAATAGCACCCCCTCCTTCAAACTCTTTACCCCCTGCCCCCACGGCTGATCCTACCCCCGATTCTTCGACACAACGTAATCTTCTCGAAGTGCAAGCCCGTCGACGGGGAGATTCCGTAGGTATTACGGACGCGAACTCTAACAAGCTCGAAGCTCTGACCGAAGAGCACGATGATGTTGTGTGTGATGTTCCACATTCCAACCTGGATGAACTATCTGGATCTGGAGATTCTAAGGGTCTCCTTTTGGACATTATCCACAACACGAAACGGGACTCTCATCCTCTTCCGCCGCTTCCATCACCATCGACAGTATCACCCAACACTCCTCGTATCCCTGTGCCTACACAACCGCCCCGTTCTCCTCGCTTGTCAAACGTTGCTCCCCATCCACGTGGTATCTCACAGTTGACTGCTCGTTCCGAGTTCGGGGGTCAAGTCCCCGCAATCAACACGTCTACTAGCCAAGGGACGATATTTCAACGGAGGGTAACAAAATCCTCGGCGCCTCCCACCCCTCGCTCATCATCCCCGACAGACTCGACGATATCTTCCGGGTCTGCTACCGGCCCTAAATTACCAATTCCTTCATTTTCGACTGCCCCGTCATCAGCGTTGCCGACAGGCAGAATACGTTCGTCGTCACAACCGGGTCGTCGACCCTCCGTCATATCTAACCAAATATCTCTCGACCAACAAAGGCCACCCTTACCGGCGTCTGCCGGCGTCAATGGAAACGGCATCCGTAAGAGTTCTGTTCCGTCAAAACTGAACCCCAACCCTCAACCAACGCAACTCTATGTCCAAACGGACCTGCCACCCTCAACCATAAACCAATCGCTAGTTCCCCCTTCTCACCTCTCCATAAACCTTCCCACTACGCCTACCTCACCTTTGCCACCCGCGCCACCGACTGACCCTTTACTGAAACCGTACCACTTGATGAATCTCTTGTGCGCTACTATGACTTCGAACTCTGGTGGCTATCTTACTCGACGACTGCATGTTCCACATGAGGTTTGGTCTCAGGGCGGCGCCAAACTATCCAACATACCAGATAAAGTTCGTGTAGTTGCCATCTTATGTTCCGCATTAGAGGATCTTCAAGTCAGCAGTTCAGAGCAGTTTGGTGCAGGCAGTGTGTGTAGTGGGATGGCCATGGGGATCGGCAGCATAGGGAGAAAAGAGGCAGGTGCATGGCTCCTCAAGTTAGATGAATTTTCATCGATATGTGATGGAGTTGTTGCCAACTTTGGCAAGAAGCTAGGTGTCGGAGAGGGCTTTGTTCTTAAAAAGACTACCTGGAGTGACAAGCTCGTTCGCAGCTTAGACAAATTTACGACGGGGAAGAAGTAAGATGAATCTGCTCATATACTCACCTTTTGGCTGATCTTTTATCAGCTTGGACTCTCCAGCTGCTTATGTCCGAGGCCTCGAAAAACTTTTTTCAT